>PVHP010012261.1:0-42802 GCA_004024765.1 Zapus hudsonius
GATCCTCCTTCCTTGGTTCTAGAGTAGCTGGGATTCTAGTCCCTAGAACACCAGACCCAATTTCAGAAGCATTTTCCAGTAACACTTTATTTACTAAATTACTAGATAAAAAATGATGTTCAAATACATTTTTCTATAATTAGATCTTATTGGTTGTTATACTGCTTTCAAAGGTATTTCAAAACTGTTACAGCTAAACACATTCCAAAAGATTTCCAAATTCACACACAATGGGTGCTCTCTGACAAGATCTAGGTAGTTGCTGGCATGTTTGGGTAGACTGACTTCAGGACCATAGGGTCCCGTGGTTCACGATCTAATGAAAGAAAACAAGGATTTTGGAGGAATGACATTAATGATGTCATAGGAGTCAAGTTCCAATAGCCATGCCCCTCACATGAAGGGGGTTGTTTCCTTGGAATTAAATTAGTTTAAATAAAGATAGAGTAAATTCATGCTGAATCAAAAGCAACCCTGAGAGCTATGTGGCAGGACTCCTATGACTCATATAGTAAACTAAACTAACAATGAATAGACACTATAAACCCTTGATTTTATAGAGTAAGCTCCTGAGGAAGCTGAGGGCATCACCAGGTAAGAGGGTCCATGAATAGAATGGGAGGAAACCTAGCCTCAAAAATAATTGCTCAGAACCGGGCGTGGTGGCGCACGCCTTTAATCCCAGCACTTGGGAGGCAGAGGTAGGAGGATCACCATGAGTTCGAGGCCACCCTGAGACTACAGAGTGAATTCCAGGTCAGCCTGGGCTGGAGTGAGACCCTACCTCAAAAAACCAAAAAAAAAAAAATAATAATAATTGCTCAGGCCTGCATCTCCCTGTCTCAGTTATTGGTTCCTTCCCACACTGAGCTGTTGATCAAAGATCCCCAAAATGTGGCAGGCTTCTGTCAAAGCTCTGACCCAGGCCTAAGGTAAGACTGTGTTGGTGAAGAAATCACAGAGTGTCATCAAACAACACTAAGAGATTCTGCTAGATCCAGAATGGTAACCAGCTCTCAGATGGTAGCACTGGTAGTGCTGGAAGGTGTGGCATGAGCTGCCAGGGGAAATTGTCAATGATATTTAGAGAAAGCAGAGACCTCTGATATACAATATAGACAGAGTCACAAGAATGCTGAACACACAACTATATGAAAAACACCAGAAAGTCAAGAAGTGCTCATTTGTGCAATATTGACTCTAAACCTAGGAGGGTAACCAGTGGCTTACTGATTGATTAAGAGATCTGCTCAGTGACAAGGAACCCTTAACTGGAACTTGGATCCATGGCATAATCCTATGGGGACCAAGTTCTCAGACTCCTAAGGAAGATTCCCACTACCAGAAAGCTACAGAGAGGCTACACCCATTAGAAGCTAGCCAAAATAACAATGTTATCTCATTTAACCTATATTGATCTCACTCTCTAATGGAGATTCTCTGTTTGTATTTCTCAGAAGTCATTGAGAGAGCTGGGGACAACTCAATTCCACCAACAAGACACTGTTTGATGGCTGACATCCTGGCAGGAGACAAACCATGCCTAGCCTTCACACAGGGACCAAATGAAACCTATGAGAAAGTGACCAGACAAACAGGAGACCAATCACCACAACAGGTCTGATAACCCATGAAAGGTCAATGGAGTCAGACACCAACAATACCCAACACAACCCAGGGCAAAGATCCACAGATTGTTAAGATCTCAACAATAAAGTTGACTCAAAACTCACCCACCATAACTCAGGGAACTGAGTGGAAGAGGAGGCAGAAAGAATGTAAGAGCCATGGTGGGAGAGAATATCCAGAGACCTTGCCCCCTTCAGCAACAATACACAAAGTGGGAAGAAAAATTCATATGTCAAAAACCCAAGAACACCCCAAATTATTGGTAGATTGACATACAAGGAACCTTCAATTCCTGTATCCTTGATCTAGTACATATGTCTGATCTTGGCCATCTTCCTTGCCTTCTTATCCAACTTAAAATAACCACGCTCCTAAATTTTGTGTTCATCATTGCTTTGAATTTTAATTATTGTCATATCTGACAAAATTAATATTTAGGTATTTGGTTGATTTTTAGCAGTATTAAAAAAGATATACTATGCAATCTTTTGGGTTTTTGCTTTCAATTGAAAATTATGCAAGTAGTTTTCACCCACAGTTGGAACATAGCTACAGTTCGTCTGGCTTATAGAAAAGTATGTTCAGTACACATTAAACCAGTGATCCACTTTTCTGACAACAAAACATTATTTTCAGGTTTTCATTTATTAATTTTGTTTTGTAGTTTTAAACACTTGATTCATAGCCTCTGAAATTTTTATTTCTCATTTTTACTACTTGATTAGCTAAAGAATGGTGTCTCTGATCGTCGTTTGTTGTCACATGTTTATATGCATCTTTTGGGCAGTTACCACATATTAAATAGTTTCTTACGGATCCTAGAGATACGAGGCTGTTCTTCAAACTTAAAACACTCAGACTCTAAAGCCAGGCTGTCTTCTACAGTAGGCTGCAATGACATTGGAGACAGACACCATTGGTATTCATGGCCTCTGAAAGTACTTTAACTTGCAAATTTTGAATGCCCAAATTCAGAGCTCATTCCACTGATAGACTTCTGTTCTATCACAATATGACATTTATTTATATACCATCTTCCAAATAAGATTATTTTTGAAAAGTAAAAAAACCTTATAGGAAAAATGACAAAAAAATCAAACATTTCTATGTAATGACATTTTCAGAGGTTGAAAATACAGTCAGCAAGGAGTGAAGACTCCTCCAAGGCCAGCCTCACTATTATCCCTTGTAGCCCCAGTGCATCCATTCTGTTCTTATGTGACAAGTCACCAAGACTTTTAGTGTGATGACCTTTCTTAGAGGTCAGCAGTTAAGGTGGGTTTAGTAGGGTGATTTTCTCACTGGCTTCACTTGGAGCACCTGTTGTTGCCTCAATCAACTGGGTACAGTGGGTCCAGGGATCCTGTGCTGGACTGGCTTATCTCTGTGTTATGTGGTCTCTTTTAGATTAGACTCCCCCAGGTAACTTCTACCGGCAAAGTTTTTCCTGGGAGGGAGAAATAACCCCCAGCCTACAAATAATATCAACCTTCTACTTTGTAAAATTTTTCAATATCCTTTTGATCCAATCATATCACAGGACTAAGGCAGCATTGCAGATGGAGAAGAACGTCAATTCTTCACAATACTGCCACTACCCTCTATGTATCCAAATATTTTCACGCTAACATATTTATCTATGCAAACAGTAAATTTAAATTTCACTATAAAAACTTCACAGTGAAAAATAAAGAAAATTAGAAACAATAAGCACCTAAACACTTCAAACAACTTTTTGTAAATATTTTTATTTATTTGAGAAAAAAGAGAAGTAGAAAGAGAGAAAGAAGAGTGTGGGTGCAGAAGGGGCCTCTTGTCACTGCAGACAAATTCCAGACACATGTACCACTTTGTGCATCTGGATTTACATGGTACTGGGGAATCAAACTCAGGTTGTCAAGCTTTGCAAGAAAGCACCTTGAACTAATGATCCATCTCTCTAGCCAAATACATTATCATTCTTTAAAAAAAATTACTTATTTATTTTAAAGAGAGAAAGAGATGGAGAAAGAAAGTAAAACATTTAAGTAATTAATTGACTTATTTATTGGAAAAGCTTTACATATATACAAAAGCTGAACCAGGAGTTGATCTTCCTCCAATTCTTCCAATTTTCCTTATATTAACATTTTTCTAATAGTATGAGGCATTTGTTAACATTGATGGTCCAATATTAATATATTTTCTATCAAATAAATTTAACCTTTGTAATGCTTGTAAGCTATTCTTTATGTTGTGTATTTTAGGAATATTTTTTAAAGAATACCGTTACCTTCCTAAAGCATTACAATGTGACATAATATTTATTAAACAAAACAGTTTGACTCCCCTAAAAACCATCTGAGATTCTGCCTCCATCCCTTTCTCCCCTCTCCCCTCCAGAAACCATTGTTTATTTATTTCCCTGGTTTTGAAGATTGTTCCTTTTCTAGCTGTCATATATTATCATTCTCTTCAGTGTGGTTTCTTTCATTTAGCTAAAAGCTTTTGAGCTTTCTCCATGTCTTCATTGGTGGATAGTGCATTTCTGTTTATTGCTGAATACTGCTTCATTGAATGGATACACTAATGCCTGTTTGTCTCCTCAGTATTTGAAAGGCAGCAGAATTGTTTCCAATTTTTACAAATGTGAATAAAATTGTAATAAATATACATTCACAAATATTTGCCATGAACATGTCTTCAACTCAGTTCGGTAAATGCCAATTAGAATTATTGCATGATTGTATGAGACTCACTCTGGACTCCTCACAGCTCTGTAATCCTTGTGATCTTTGTCCAAAGAATTCAGACAGAATGCACAGAGAGATGTGTACATGATATTTGGACTTTCTTACAGAATAAGTATACTCTCAAGCAGTGAGCGTGGACAATGGACAAGGGGAACATTGTGTTCAGAAACATTTTAGGAAGGCTTGGTACAATTTCTGAAGCCTCAAGGACAAATAGATTTTCTGAAAGGACTTTGCCATGCCCAGATGGTTGACACAGAACAATGGAATGTTCTTGCTCTCTCTTACATGGTTTAGGGCTCCAGGAGCCAGATGTAGACTGTTATCAATTAACAATCTTTGAAGCAGCTCAGGATGCCAGGTCTCTTACAGGACCAGAGAGACAACTCAGGCCATTCTTCTGACAAGTCCTTAGAGTGGTGCAGCGCCGGGGCTCACTCTTACAGGATGTTTGCTACAAGAGAGGTTTCCAGACTTACATCTCACTAGCTACCTATCAAGACTGTCGTCTTTCCAAGTGGCCAGTTCATGTGTTTTGTACTTCTCTGACACTGAATGAGGAGGTTCTATTAAATTGCACCCTTTGTTGTACTTTGTACTATTAAATATGTTGGATTATAATACCAGCACGTAGGTACTGGTTTTTCATTGTTTATCATCTGTAACCTTCAGAGTGTTGACACAGCAACATTAAAACCTCTGCTCTGACTGAGTCTGATTGCAAGACTCGCTATTTCATTTCAGTCAGTGTTTTATGCTTTTATTTTGTTTTGCTTTCAAATTCACACATGATGTGTTGAGAAAAATAAACTCACCCAAGCTTTTAGTGTGAGGTTTGGGTTAAGAATTGTGTTTAATTACTGGGTTTTTGTTTTGTTTTCCAGCACTGAGGGTCTTGTTATGCAAGCAGGCAGATCTTAAACTCACTAGCTATGTAGCTCAACCTTTAATAAGCTACTATCCCAGGTTCTTGTGTTTGTTCTTTCCTGGAGCTATGGTGTTAGGGGCTGAAAGCTCCTCTAGGCTCTGATTTTTTTCCCCCTTGAGATTTCTAAAATGCATTAGGTAGAGTCTGAGACTTGTAGTTCTGGTGTCTGTAATCTGTTACTGAACAATTGTCATGAGATGAAGGTAGGGGGAGGTCAGGGGAACACTGCACAAGACAATGATGACATCTCAATTTGCAGTGAATTTAAAAAATTTTTAGTGAGTTAAGTATGTGCCATCCCCCACATCCAAGTTTCAAGGAAATGGATTTCATCCTTAAAATCAGGTCATAGCTTCAAGTGGCCATGTCAGCTATCTCCTAGGATTTGGCCAATGGGGGCATTAGAAACAAGTTGAGATGCTGGAGGAAAGAAAAACACGATGCCTCTTTCTGCCTCAAGCTGTGTGTCCAGCAGCTGTTGTCAACCATTATGGGTTCAAGTACTTGTGGTGAGCTTCGCCTCTCAGCAGACATGGCCACATTCCTTTCGGCTTTCAGGTTACTACATGGAGTTGAATTACTATAGCTGTTTTGTTTATCTCATAAAAAAGAGGTTCTCCCTTTCTTGATGCTGATTCTGCTCTCTCATTTCCATAGCTTTATCTTCTAGCCTCTTTTATGGCAGTGAATTTTATTCCTTGTATACATTTCATCAATATTAGTCATGGAACTTCAACTTAAACAGCATGTTTTTAAATTTCTACAGCCTTTTAGAGCTAAAAAATAAATATAGGCTCACTTAAAATCATCCTCCTTCTGATGTAAAATATTTATGTTTATCATAGAATTACAACTTCTGAAACTATTGACATTCCCAGAAAGATTAAAGCAGGGAATTTATCTAAAAAATAAGAATACTATTATCTGAAATAGGAATAAATATGAATTCAATGTAAGTATTTAAAGACAAATTCAAAGAAAACCTATAGCAAGTAAAACAAAAAATATCAACAGAGACTTGGAGAGGATTAACTGGGATGAAACACTCTTAAATGATGCAATATACTCACAGTTTCTTGAAATACTAGAACAACTTGGCTAAATTTCTTTTGCACGAATATCACTTATAAAATATCAATCACATTTGAACAAAAGCAAAACATTTTGAAAGTGAATCAACTAGGGAGAAACTGGAGAAAATACGAATTCTCTCAGAAAATAGTTGATATGTTGTGACTTTCATATGTGAAGATTTTTTTCTCAAACTGAAACATGGTCTTTGAGTGGTAACGGGTCATTGTTTCACTACTTTGAAGGATTGAGAAAAATTTCAGGTATAGGAAGAATAAGGAAGGATTTAGACATGAAAACTTGAAAAAGACTCAGGAATAATCAGAGGGTATGACCAAGATATAACTTTTTCATTTTGTGTGAATTTTTTCCTAGGGAAATGCGAACAAATGTTTATTCACTGCAGAGAGGGTGATGATGAGAGTCTAATCAAATGATTCTAATGAGTTTGTTATGGTTTCTAATAGAGCATTTATAATAGTGAGGAGTTACTTATAGGAGTATGAGTAACCCAAAGACAATTGCATCAACGAAAAGAATAGCTCAACATGAGTAATGACCCATGAAAGCTCCATCTGTGGAGTCCCCTGTACACCCTGCAGGCAGCTCCACTCCAGAGTCTCCTCTCCTCAGCCTTTGTTACTGCTTATATAACCTTGGGGATGATGCAAGTCTCTGAGCTTTCCAAGGTTGTAAGGCTCATTAGCTTCTCTCCTTTCTTTTAGGAGGGAAAGTTTCATTTTGGAATAAACTGAAAAACAATCCCTCAGCACTGTCCACATCGTTCTGAGGACATGCCAAGGTGTATAGAAGCTGGAAACTGAAACTACTGAACAGAAAGAAAGTCAATCTTGTGTGAATCATGAGTGGGTGCTAGGGAGAGAATTTATTTATTGGACTCCACTCAACTTCACTACTTGCTGGATGAAGGGAGGAAAAACTTCTGTGGAGCAGTCCAGAACTCAGAAATTTAATGAAATATGTTTAATAAGGTATGGCCAAATAGTAAAGCATTCAAATTAATATAAGACATATAAGTAAAAAAAAAGAAAAATTTAAAAGACCCAAATTCCTAAAAATATAGACCCTGATTCAGAACTGGCCTAGAAACACAGATGTCGCACTTACTTTGGCAAAGGTACTATATATTTTCAAGTATTAAATAAAATTAATGAGGAGATTACAAATTAAAATATATTGTTTTATTCTAGGCACTATCCATAAAAAATTTAAAAAATCAAATAAATGTGGAGCTGAAAAGTCCAGTAGCTCAAGTGAAGAACATACTGGGGAAGCAGTAAACTGAGGGAGAGATGACATAAATGGAACACGAGAACAGATGAGACAAAAAGAAGCTTCTGTCCAAGTCCGGTTATTTACATCATATACATGTTGCCATCGAAAGTTAAGGGAGCGGAAAAGGAGACAAAAAGATTAAGAACTTTACAAAGTAGGCTGGAGAGATGGCTCAGCCATTAAGGCATTTGCCTGTAAAGAACCTTACAAAGTAAGAGAAAAATATTAACATGCAGGCCCAAGAAACACTGTACATATCACAGATGATAAGTGCAGAGAAAGATGCAGAGCCCCCAAAAAGTGAAGGAGAAAACATTGAAGGGATGGTGACGCAGAGGAGCAACAGATTTCCCAGGAGAAGCGATGTAGGTCAGCAAACCATGGAAAGGCTTCCTGAGTACTGGAAAATGTGTGTTTGCCAAATGATATTTTACAAAGAAAGATGAAATGAAGACATTTTCTGATAAGTAATATTTGAGGAAATTTACGGCCTTTCACCTTCACTAAGATAATTGCTTAACAGAAGTTTTTCAAGGGAAAGGAATCAGCACTGTAGGCTCACTGGGAACTTCTGGAAAATTAGCAAAGAGAAACAGATACGGTAAGTATGGGAGACTATGAAAGATGCCATCTACCCTCTTACGCTGCTAGATGAATATCTGGACCTTGTTTCACAAAGACAGTGGTGCATGTGGGTATAAAATATGCAATAACAGTAACAAAAATGATAAGGATATAAATTGTAGATATCTTTCACATTGTAAAATTTAATACTGACTTTAATATGTATTCTAACTTAATTTATATAAAAAAACATGAAACCATGCAAAGAGTTGTAGTTTCAAGGCAAAGAGAGGTTATAGTATTGAATGCTAAAGCCATTTTATTAATGTAACGGAAACTGTAACAAATGAATTAGAGAAACCACAAATAGTTGGGAAAACTTAAAAAGAATAAATATAAAAATAGCATACATAAATAAGAATACTTCAACTAGCCACACACTGTCTATTCTATCTACTGAGATTCACTTGAAAAGAAAAGGAATAAAAATTTAGTGAAATGATCAAAATGTCTTTTTTTCAGACAGTCGGCCAGCAAGAACTGGAGTAGTATCAGCAACATCAGAAAGATAGATATTACAAATGTGTTATTTCCCAAAGTTTTAATCATATACATGTATCAGCAAAATATTTCACCAATTCAACATAGATACAGAAAACCTCTCATTAAACTTGAAATGAAAGGAATATATAATAAAAAGAAATAAAAGGAAATCTAATCTCATAAAGATCTCTTGGAAGTATTAAAAGCTAATATATCTAATGATTGAGAAAGTGTGACAAAGATCACAGAATAAAAGGATGGAAATCAGTTAAAGATGAACCAAGTGTAGAGACAAGCCCAAACTGTTCATTCACAAATAACACTCTTGCCTGTAGAAACAGGAAGGTAGATCAGAGTCAAGTAGCATTAGTATGCCTGCAGAGTGTGAGGTTAATATGTATCAATCAATGACATACTCACACACAGTAAATACTTGGAAATAAAATTGTATGGATTGCACTTATAATACCATAAAACATAGACTTGGAATAAATTGAGCACATACAGAGAAATGCAAAATTGCAAAATGTGCTGGGAAGCAAAAGTAAGTCAGCAAATTTATGGATTGAATAACTTGATGTCAAAGATAGTAAATATCCTTAACATTAAAGATTCAATGACAATCCACACTTGTACCCCACTCCTGAGAACCCACTCACTATTCTAATCATAAGTTTTGTAAAAAAAAATAACTAAAATTTGCACAGAAAGGCAAAGAAGTATACAACAATTATAATAATGAGAAAACATGGAGAAACTGGCATAGCTGAGCACAGGTGTTCTACATATCTAACACCATCAAGCAGGTATGATATGTTACAATTGCAGCAAATGGATCAAAGAAACACATCCTCCCAAAAGAGACCAACACTCACATGGCCATGTACTTACTTTTTTTTTAAACGAAAGTACCAAAATAATTTATTTCAAGAAAGAAATTCCTTTGATCTAATGCTGCTGGCTTAACTGAATATCCATACAGAGAAATAAGAAATCCTAGTACTATTTTATGGAGCACAGAGTTTAATTTGTTATTGAACTTAAGTCTCAACCTCAAAATAGAAACAAAAAATTTTAAAAGCTGAATTCTGCAACTTCTCAAATAAAGCAACGCAGAAAACCCTGGTGACTGGTGAGCAGGTAAACATTTCTTTGACATGATCCAGAAATCAATATAGAAAGAACAATGAAGTTCCAAGTTAATTTCTAACCCACAGAAGAATATGAACAAAGAAGCCACAGATTGGGACAGTATTTCAAAATACTACATCAGACAGAGGACTTGTCACTTAAAAACATAATGAACTCATCAGGGAATTGTAAAAGATAAGCCAGTAGAGAAATGTTGAAAACCTAGAACAGATACTACACACAGGAAGACTTTGCCCATGAACATGTGCAAAAGTTCTTAATATTGTTAGTTGTCAATAAAATGCAAATTAAAACAACAAAGTACCATTTCTCCTCCCATTCTAATGTATCAAGTTAAAAAATAATAAGGGTTCGAGAGATGGCTAAGGGGTTAAGGGGCTTGACTCCAGTGCCTAAGGACCTGGGTTCAATTCTCCAGGACCCTCCCTCGTCAGCCAGATGCACAAAGTGGCACATGTATCTGGACTTCATTTGCAGTGATTAGAGGCCCTGGTGTGCCCATTCTCTGCCTCCCTGTCTCTGTCTCTTTGTATGTCTTTGCTTAGAAATAAATGAATATTTTAAGTAACAATGAGGCTGAGAGTACCATGTGATGGGGTAAGTGCAGAGCCCCTGGTCTTCCCTATCATTGGTCATTGTGTGCTAAGTTCAAATGACTCCAGAAGAGATTGAGGAGTTTCTTCTATGTACCATATCCACATAGTAATCCCACTCCTCTCTTTGCATTGTATCCACAAAATGAGTTGAAAAACAATAGTCACACCAGAAAAAAAGAAATATAGAATTTTCAAGAATAAGCAAACTATTTATATTATTCTTATGCAGAGGAATAACAGTAATAAAGTGTAACAAACAAATGATTTTGAAATAATAGTGGTTGAAATTTTCAGGTGTAAACTGCTATTCCTGGAAAGAGCTGCAACCAGAAACATTCCACAAGAATTCCACAATTCTATCAACACACTTGGGACAGGAGGACCGGGCTGAGTACTAGGCTATCCAGGGTCCCCTGCCACAAGGACTGATCCAGACGGCCCACAGAGGAGGATATCCAGCTGATTGGGGATGGGGAGGGAGGCATTGGGGAATTGGGGATAACAACTCATTGTTTGCCTACTGAATAATATAACTCATTATGGACAATAAATATATATTTTAAGACTTAAAAAATAAAATCAAAATCATAAAAAAAAGAATTCCACAATTCTTCCTACACTGTAGTTGGACATTTTTATTTGCTTTCATAGTTCCTTGTATGTTCATCACTGATAACTTTTCATTTTATTTAAAATATTTTATTTATTTACTTATTTGATGGGGGGGGGGTAGACCAGGGATGCTAACAAACTTCAAATGCTTGGGTGACTTTGTGCATCTGGCTTTACATGGGTACTGGTGAGTTGAACCTGGGCCAGTAGCACTTTTTATTTCTGAGCCATTTTCCCAGCTCACATTTTCATTTTAAGTGTTATTTTCTGTGAATCTCTAAAGAATACAGTTACTGTGCCATATAGAGATATCTCTTGTTTGATTTCACTGCTATATCTTTGGCAGCTAAAATTATTCTAAACACATCATAGCTGATTAATTGACATTTATTGATTAGAATAATAATAATAACTAACACTGGATGAGTAATTTATTAACTCTGAAACTTCTGTTTCTTCTCTGATTTGTACCTTCTGATTTGGTATTCTGCTTCATTATATGTGTTATGGTAGTTTGAATGGATGTCCTCCAATAGATTCAAGAGTTTATCAAAGTTTTTCTTCCCAGCTGCCTGGCTGGAGGGTAAGTCAAATTGGCCAGGTCCTAGGGTCCAGCCCTAAGGTGTTTCTGGAATTCCAGCTATACATATGCAAAGAGCAGTCTGAGCTCAAGCTTGGAGTTCATGCTGTTTGCTAGTTGGAGTTGGATTGGGCTTGCTTACTTTTGGGATTGTTGGTGATGGGTTTCTCTCTCTGCTTGGACCTGTGAAAGGGGGCAGACTTTTTCTCCATTATGGAACTTCCTCTGGATCTGTTACTTCAGTAAATACTTTCCTTCCCAAAACTGTGCCTGGTTTGGAGATTCATCCCAGGAGCATGTGGCTGACAAGGAGAGTTTTGGTACCAGATAGTGGGTTGCTATTGAGAGAGGTTAGGAGCAAGACCCTCCCCCATAGGTAGATAGGGTGTGGCCTCTGTGACTTCATGTCATGCTGCAAGAAAAAGCCACCTCTCTGGTCCCTCCTCCAAGGAAAATTTAAAAAAATCCAAGCTTCCAAGCTCAAGGGGAAATATTTTTTTCTCTTTAAATTTGTGTATCTCTCCACTTTTGGTGATTCTTTGTTCCTTTCCAATTCCCTTGTGAATCTCCCTAGCCACATGGTGATTGGCTGCCTTCCTATTCCTACTCCCAACCCCCTAAACTTGCCCTGATATGAGTAAACTTGTGTGATAAAGAGATTGTTCTCTACTTTTGTACCATGCTTTGGCATACTAAGATTCAGACTCTTGGGGAAAGTCCCATGGGTGAAAGCCTCCTGTGTTCACCACTGGCTACAAGCCTTAGCCCTTACAATATCACTGAGATGAATCTGACCATGTGGATTTTGGCATTCTGGAACTTGTGTGCCGGAGGAATGGACATGGACTTGGTACTTGAAACTGAAGATGCCTTCCAGAATGATAAGCCAAGTTTTATGGACTATTCTGGTGAGAATTTGGAAATGCTAAATGCAGAGAGAATTGCATTTGGAGGCTTGGCTTTGACCTTTCTAAGGGGAAGGAGAGCCTGTAGACAACTTTAACATAACTCTGTATCTGGAATAAGTGGTGGATGTGTCCTACTGCACATGCCCAGAGAGTTTAAATGAGATGGAATTTAAAAAATGGACTATTGTGCTTGGCTAAGGAAATGAGAATTTAAGATTTAAACTTGGAAAAACTTCAAAGCAAGTTTAATTTACTGGTACAGAGATTGGCTTTAGATTATGAAAGATGCTAATGTTAAAGAGACAGTACCATGATTGAAGATGGCCCATTTGCTTTACAATGAAACAATGGAGAGATGGCTGAGGTGATTCTACCCAGAAAGTACTGAATGAAAGACTATGCAAAGTCTTTTGAAAAAAGTGTTGTAGAAATTCTCCATGACAGACAAAGCTATTTCAGCAAGAGTAGAGTGGAGTTTCATTTATTATTATTATGAATTTAGGAATTTACGATGATGGGCCAAGCATAGATGAAGCATTTGGCCCCACACCCCTGTTACAAAGGGATTTTATAGGGTACAGAAATGGGCACGTGACATCACACATGTAAATTAACAAATCAGGCAGAACACAAGAGAGCTCAAAGTTTAAAATGGGTTCCAGGGAAATGTAGATAAGCCTGTGTTCTCATCTCCTCCTCTACCTTCCTTCTTGATCAAAGCTTATAGAATTTATAGCCCAAATGGCAGGGCCAGTTAACAAAAACAAGTTAAGTCATAAGTTGCATTTGGTTTGCAATGGTTTCTGGAAGTACAGATAACCCCCATATACATAGATAAAGGAGTGACAGCAAGCATTTCATTCCTCTGTATCTTTTACTAAGCTTGTGTTCATAGACCTAAAACAGTTGCTGTCTCTGTCTCCATGTGATCTTCCAAATTTGAGTAATATTCCTTCAGTAGTGTTTTAGCAAGACCCTAATTTTCCATTACAATTGTAGCTAAAAGGAAGGAATCTGCTCTTTAAGGTCACTGTTTATTTTGTCCCCAACTTAACAACATGGCTATATCCTGCATACCTGGTATGGAAGCATGAGAAATACATGCATGGAGAGGGTCATGGAATACACATGGTTCCAGGAGCCACGGCTGAGATGTGATGTATGGAACAGGGCATGAAGTCCCTGATTGGCCAGGGAAGCCATTGGAAGATGGATCATAGTTTGCAATGGGGATCCAAATTTGTTTTTGAATATACCAAGACTGTGTAAGGGCTACCATGGAGTGCTGTTGGCTGGGGATGGAATTTTTTCCCAGCTACTCAGCCAAGCTGGAGGTGCAGAATTGGAAAATCCAGAGACTATCAGTCACTGGTTGTGCTATTGGACTTAAACTACAGATATGGATGTTTGCCTAATGGTTGTTGAGTTTGCATTCAGTCTTAACTTGTTATGCCTCATAGCACTTGGAAATGTTCACTCTGTGCCATTATATATTAAAAATTTATAACCGGTTTTGATTTTACAGAATTTAAAGTTAAAAGACAATCTTAAATCTCAGATAAGACTTGGGACTTGGGAAAAGCCTTAACATTGGTAAAGAAATTTGGGACCTTTAAAGTTGGACTGAACATAATATAGATGGTTATAAAAATATTGGGGGCCAGGGCTGGATTGCAGTAGTTTGAATGGATGTCCCCCAATAGATTCAAGTGTTTATCAAAGTTGTTCTCCAGCTGCCTGGTTGGAGGGTATGTCACCTTGGCCAGATCCTAAGGTCCAGCCCTTGTAGTCTTGTAGTGGGGAGAGCTGGGGGTTAGAATTTAGATAATGCCCAGCTAAAATTCCAATGCACCCCAAAATTTGAGGAGTACCTGAATTCTTGTCTACAAAGTTAAAGAATTAAAATCATAGACAAGAAGATAGTAAGGTATAGTGGGAGACTTTATTATTTAAAGGAACATGGGGAGTTACAGAGTTCTCCAGCCACCAGTGTGGGGAAAACACTTGGAGAGTTTAACAGAACTTATGTTGTTTAGCTGAACAAGCAGCAGCAGAACAAATAACAGAGGGCTCCCTTCATGAGACGGGGAGGTTCAATTGGGAAAATTGAGCCTTCCCCCACCCCAGCCATTAGGCTGGGGTTAGGGAAGGCCTTACCTTTTTAAGGCCTGGAGATTCAGAGGTCCTTCTGCTGGCCTGGCATGTGGGAAAGGGAGGATTATTTCTATGGAAGTTAATTTAAGTTTTTCCAGGTGAGTCACCAGTTGGATCTCAGAACAGCTCTTTTAAGCTCTTGGTTGGTTTAGCCACCAATTTTTGTAAGTTACCAGGTTTTTCTAATTGTCTCTTTGAGTCTTTGAAGGAAAGCAATGGGCAGTTTGTTGTAAAATTGCCCTGTGTTAAGTGGATACCTTGGAGCTGTATTGGAAGCTGAATGTTTCACCTGAAACAGCAATGGAGAAAAAAGGAGCAGAAGAATCTTGAATCAGAATGTGGCTGATTCTGGTTCTCATCTCTGCTGTAAAGATGGGCATCTCTCTAGAAATGGATTTGGGGTGTCCTTTGTATAGGAGCATGAATCCCAAATTTCTAGTTTGTCCCAAATCTAAGAAGACACATAGTGAGCTCTATGTGTTTTCTTGAAGCAAAGAGAGTCCCCTGCAGGAAGTCCCTGCCACAACCTAAGGAGCCAGTCTCCAAGCTTGGCTTCTCCAGACCTCCCCAGCATGGATCTCACATCACAGCATATGAGACCACCTGAGGCATTGATTAGACTATAACTGTAGAGGCTATGCATACTCTGGTCTTAGCACATCTAATCACTCACTTGGGGGTTGGCTTAGAACCTCATTCCCATTTCTCCCCTTGGTGGGAGTCTGGTATGTTGGTCACCAGTGTACACATGTTTCAGTGTGGCCTTGGAACTATGGCTCTATTGCTCCCTTCCTTTAAAGGGAATCTATAAGTATTTTAAATCTAGGAATGTAAGGCATGGTTAAATACCATGTGCTGAGATCAATAATGTCACACCCAGTAAATCCTAATACTAGCATCTCTTATAAAAGGAATGGAGCCCATTTCTTTCTTGCATCTTTGTTATCATCTTCCTTTATCACTTACTCATTACATTTTATCATCCTTTCAAGGTCCCTCTGCAATCCTTCCTACATTTCTCTCAGTTATTATTGAGAGAAATGCTCTTTAATAATATCATTTCTTGGGCTGGAGACATGGGTCAGTGGTTGAGGCACTTGCCTCCAGTGCCTAAGGCCCCTGGTTCAATTCCCCAGTACCCACCTAAGTCAGACCCACAAGGTGGTGTTCTCTCTCTCTCTCTCTCTCTCTCTCTCTCTCTCTCTCTCTCTCCTTGAAAAATTAATAAATAAAATATAAAAACATTTTAAAAAATAATATCATTTCTTAGTACCTTCTAAAAATACCATTCTTTACTTTCCTTCATCAAGTTCCACTGAAATTCCTTCTTATTAAGCATATAATAACACATCTAGCATTTATAATTTCCGTTTATCCCCATTATATAGAGCCACTGTTGAGACATGAATTAAAAAGGAAGTTGCCATAGAAGGGAGAAAAATTGATATCAGGTGTTTTCAATATCTCAATCATCTTCCTTAAGAACAGCTCTATATTCTAAGCAAGCCTAATGATTGATCCTGTTTAAATATCCTTTTTCCTTTAACCATGGGTTGAATAATATAGCTAGGACTAGAGTTAACAGTCACTGAGCCAAAAACTATAACTGGAGTGATTAGGTTCAGGGACAGCAGTGGTTAGATGGTTTCACAAGCAAAAGAATAGTTGTATTCTGTTTTATAAATAGTTAGGCTACAGAATCACTTAGTACTTAAAACTGACTTGTGGTGGTCATTCTTTTCCTAAAGCTTGCTGTGACCAGTCTTTTGACAGAACCCAAAATTAATTTTCTTATTAAAAGATACCAAGAAAATACCTTTGGAAATTATATCTAGTATAGAAATTAACAATTGGAGCTTTTACCAAAATTTAGGAGTAGATACTTTTCTTCCGAAGAATGCCAAATGAGTATAAGCACTGATAAGTAACTCTAACCATTGAACAGCCTGATCAACAGACTTATAAGTAAAACACTTTTTAGGGGTATTCCTCCCCTCTTTGTTTGATTTATAAGCAAGCAGAAAACATATAGCATTTACAGTAGTCAATGTCTCTAACCATTGAACAATAGATGAAAAAAACCTTATGTATTTTTCCCTTTTCACTCAGTTTACCCATATTATCATTGACTTTAGCACCATAAAGAAGCTATAAATATCCTTATGTTATTATTTCCCCTACGTTTGTCATTAACCAGAGGGCCAATCTAGTTTATCAGGAAGCGTTGGGAAATATGTCTGCTTCTGGGTCTGTCCCCAAAAGAGCTCTGTTTTGGATACAGAATCAGGCTGAGCACACTGATATGAGTATTTTCTGTTTTAGTCCATGAGGACCAGTACATGTAGTTGGCTTTTATAGAAAAACTAACAGACAACACGTATTTGTCTATATAATTTAGTTTCTCATCCTTTATAGAATTCAGAGAAATTATACCAAATTTACTTAACTTTATCTAATAATAGAAAACATATAATCTATTATTAGTAGAATTAGACATTTTTTATATGTGACAACTCTATGAATCTAATTTTAAGAAAACTGACACACCATATAATAATACTTATCAGCATATATTTATAGATTTTATAATCTATGGATATAAGATATCTCCTGTTAATTTCATGGTGTACATTTTTGAAAGAGTTATAGGCAAAACAGAATGATGTCTGAGGCAAGCCATACTTAACACATTTATCATATCTGAGAATGATTTGTTACCTTTAAACCCTTGAATATATCTGACAAATTACCCTTGGTAGAATTTTCAAAATTGATCGAGGTTAACCTGATCAATTTTCTGTAACCTGATCAAAAGTCCGTATCATAGTTAAAATTGGAATATTGTGCAATCAGAAAAGTATCCTTGAATAACCCAGAAGGGGGAATCTTTCTATAGCCCAGTAAACATATCTGTCATCTTCCTGTAAAAATAAGAATATCACATGTATCATGAGGCTTAACTTACTTTGAATGAATGTTTTATTGAGAAAAAAGCTTTACAAATTGACTAGAAATCAAATTGATTGAATTTAAATCTAAGCAATTTCTGTACCTATTTTAGTTGAGCATGTCTGCAGGGTCTTTATCCTTTAACTCCGAATGGGGTCTCAGTGATCACTCAGCCAGCTCAATATGGGGAAGGGGCCTCACAGCCACACCTTATTGAGGTATGCAGACAGGTTGCTGCTCAAGGCAGGGCTGGCAAAAACCCAAAATCATACCAGTAAAAGAAGCAAAAATCACTTTCTCCAGTTGCTGGTCTCTTTCAAACAAAAGGCTGTCAGTACCCCCTGAGGGGGAAGCCCTCTAATCTGTTTGGCTGCTCTCTGGCAAGCTCTTTGTCCTCAGCTATAGGGGGCTGGATTTGGTTTTAGGAGAAGGAGAAAAATCTTTTTTTCCCCTTTTCTGTTCCCCAAAAGCTATGGAGATTTAAATAAAGAATTTTAAGATTTTCTGGAATATTGTATTCCTGGCCCACGTGTACCATCTGTAGCGGGCTGAGCTGGGGGTTAGAATTTAGATAACAGCCAGCTAAAATTCCAATGCACCCCAAAATTTGAGGAGTACCCAAATTCTTGTCTACAAAGTTAAAGAATTAAAATCATAGACAACAAGATAGTAAGGTATAGCATAGCGGGAGACTTTATTATTTAATGGAACATGGGGAGTTACAGAGTTCTCCAGCCACCAGTGTGGGGAAAATACGTGGAGAGTTTAACAGAACTTATGTTGTTTAGTTAAACAAGCAGCAGCAGAAAAAAATAACAGAGGGCTCCCTTCATGAGAAGGAGAGGTTCATGTGAGAAAAATTGAGCCTTCCCCCACCCCAGCCATTAGGTAGGAAGGCCTTACCTTTCTAAGGCCTGGAGATTCAGAGGTCCTTCTGCTGGCCTGGCATATAGGGAAGACGGTTTTTTGTTTTTTTTTTTTTTTTTCCTAGGGAAGTCACTTTAAGTTTTTGGATGTATGTCAGAGAAACAGCTGATTGGTTCATACCTGACCAATCAGTTTTAGCACCTAGGTTTTAGCTCCAGACAGACACCTCCCACTCAAGGGGAGGGTGTCTCTGGAGCTGACTGACCCATCACAGTCTGAGCTCAAGCCTAGAGTTCCTATGTTTGCTAGTTGGAGTTGGAGTTGGAGTGTGCTTGCTTTCTTTTGGGATGGCTGGTGATGAGTTTTTCTCTCTCTGCTTGGACTTGTGAAAGGGGGCCAGGCTCTTTCTCCATTATGTAATTTCTCCTGTATCTGTTACTTTAATGAATGCTTTCCTCCCAAAACTGTGCCTGGTTTGGAGATTCACCCCAGTGGCTTGTGGCTATGACATGTAGCAAATGACTAATCTATCTGACATCATTTGAAGGTAGTCTAAGGTCTAAGACACAGGCAAAGATAGGCACTCATTTTAAACAGAGGGGTGGGGTAGCTGGGATCACAATAATTCACTGGATCATTAAAATGTTCTTAGATCTTCCTAGGGTCTGAAATTCTGACTTACATTAAAATATGAATATTTAGATAATAAATGTCTTTGAATCAATAATAAAATATAGCAAAAATAAAGGTTCAAACACAAAAATATCATTTCACTTGAAAACATTCAAGGATGGCCCAATATAATCAAACTTGTAATGTTTGTTATCTCCTTAAAATATGACATAAAAGGGATGGAAAGGTGGCTCAGAGGTTAATGGTACTTGTTTGCAAAGCCTGACAACCTGTGTTCAATTTCCCAGTACCCATGAGAAGCCAGTTACATAAAGTGGTGCACGTATCTGGAATTTACGGATTGTGGGAATAGGCCCTATCAAATCCATTCTCATTCTCTCTCTCTCTCTCTCTCTCTCTCTCTCTCTCTCTCTCTCTCTCTGCTTGCAAATAAATAATAAACATTTACAAATGTATATTGCATAAAAAAACAAGATGGTCATCTAACCAAATCTTTCCAAAAGCATGGCTGAGTAAATGATGAAATCTACTTAGTCCTAACACAAGATGCAACGTGCATCTAAGGACCTTCTTTCTCCCCAAATTGATCTATACATCCCAAACAGTCCTAAGCCAGCCACCACGGGATTTATTATGAAGTCTATTAAAGCTTTTCTAATAAAAAAGGCTTCTTGATATTGGAAAATAAAAATGAGAGGAGAATTAGATTTATTCAGATTAGAAAAATAAAGTTTAAGCAATTAGAGGAAAGTGATATTAATGTAATTATACACATAGTGATTAGGACAGAAAGTAAAGTGCATAAATATATTCATGTGCATTTGGAAACTAAGTTAGGAATAAAGTTGGCATTCCAGAGGGAGACATCTATAATCCAATCCTAAAGAGAATGGTAATAAGTAGGGTTTTTGCAAATGGTGCCCCTTAGCTAACTGGGCCATTACCTGGCAAGTCATATATAGAACCTACTCCTCAGAGGAGTTTAGGAAAAGGGTAAGTCAGTCTATGGATAGTGTGAGAAATTTTATCCGGAAATATGTATCATAAAACTGATCTCAAAATCATATATCTATGTAAAAATAACCAAAAATCAGTCCTGAAGAAGAACTCCAGAGTACCAGGATTGACTCAGTGGTTAAAGGTGCTTGCTTTCAAAGCCTGATGGCCTGGGTTCATTTCTGCACAGAAGCCCACAAAAAGCGAGATGTACAAAGTGGCACATGTGTCTGAAGTTTGTTTTCAGTGCCTGGAGTCCTTATTGTGCACAAATTCTGCCTGTCTCTCAAATAAATACATAAATATTAAAAAAGAAATTTCAAGAGTACTACAATTCTGAGACTATAGTTATATTAGTAGAAGGGAACCATCTTTAAAGAGACAAAGAAATTAAAGTCAAGAAAGAAAAAGGTTGAAAAATCCACCTGCATAAACATTACCTTCATTTAATTGAACATTAATCTCATAAACACACATTAAAGACAAATAAGATAATGAGCAACATGTGTGCTAGGATATATTAAATTATTCGAAATATGGGCAGAAAATCTCCAAGTAGATTTGAAAAAGTATGACTTGATAAAAATTCCATGTCTTATATATGCTTTTCAAAATGAGAAAATACAAATTACAATAATAAAAAGGTACTTAACGTAACCACTGGAAAAAGCACTTTATGAAATATTTTATTTGAAAAATAAAAACAGATTAACTTCAAAAGATGAATCATCATGAGTAGCTGATGAAATATATGTATTTTCTCATAAAATGGCAATGGGATACAAATTTCATCAAATGTCATGATATATTTCTATCAAAATGGAAAGGGTAAGTTTGCTATAATTAATCATTACTAACAAACAAACCAATTGTAATTCTAGATTGTGGCTCTATGGACTTACCTGTAGGATTTCAAATCTTAATATACTTGAATGTAAACTTCAACCACAGACAGTACAATTGAAGTGAAACATATCATTTCAAGAGAAAAAAAATACAATATATACATTGCGTATTACACAAACATAACAAGAATTTCCTCTTTTATGCCCATGCTTAGTTTGTAGGTGAAGGTATAAAGAAGGGCATTCAATATATCCACACTATGTAAAATGTTTTATATAGTATTTTTTTCTCAAGCCACTTGGATAAATTTAAAATACATACAGCTGTAAAATTAAATTATGTGACTGCATGTGAAAAAGCTTTTGAATTAATTTCATGTTCTTTTCATCTCTAGAATTTTATTTTTGCTTCCATTATTGAATTAAATTTTAAATGAATGTCATTATTCTCTAATATGCTATTTGTTTTCCAACAGGCAGAGATTGCAATTGCACGTAGGCTATGAACATTGTTTCTGAGTTCCTGTTTTTAGGTAGTCTGGAACAGAGAGGCTTTGGACTGTCTCCCTTCTCACCAGAGTCCTTACAGCGGTATCTCTAGTCTCATCAGTATTGCAGAGTGTTGTCTTATGCAGGGCTGTGAATAGCACTTTGAAATTAAGTATGTACTGAGCAAACCCCACACTGAATCATTTTGTGAAACTGCTTTGTATAAGACTGAGCTCCTCTGGCTAGTGTGACTGAGGGGAGCTGTGTATTTCCCATTTTGCCCTGAGCATCCCACATGCTGCCTTTAAGTACCTATGAAACTCACTTTAGCACCTGCCTTTTATGGGCCATGTGATTCCTGACATGAAATAAAATATTAACGCCTTATATTTTATGCCTTGAATAATTGATGCCATTATCCCATGCTTTCTAAGTGATATATGCCTTCAACTTATGGATGGATTTACTTTGGATCAAGCCCTGTCTCATTTCCACTCCACATCGGCAAAGATTTCAAGGGGAAGGGAAACAAAACAGAAAGTGTGATAAAAGCCAAATGTTCACTTGAATATTAATGTTCTTTGGCGGATGTGTGTGAACCAGGTTGCTGAGACACTTGAAGCCCTGTCTAAATCTCCCCATGATGTAACTCAGGATTTCTTTCTAAAGACTCCTGTTCTCAAAGCATCAGACAGAGTGCACAGGTTTTCTAGAACTAGGATTCCACTGGACCATCTCTTCTTTCAGATCAAATATCCAACCTGTCAATAGTGCCTTGTTTTAGGCATTTAATGTTTTGCCTTCTCTCCGGAGAGAAGAAGAGAGGGGCTAAGGCTGCATGGACTAGATACGAGAGAGAACTTCCAGCTAAACGTTGATCATGGAAAATCATGTGGAAGGAAAGATTGTGGACAATTTTTTATTAGTTACAAAAGTAAACTGATGACATTATTAATTTGTTTGCATCATTGCTATCACACACGCCCTAATGTCTCCACCCCACTTTGCGTTCTCATCTACACATAAATACACAGATGCCAACTTCTCCTGACACTCTTACACACACTTTTTCTACCACCCCTCTCAGTGCATTTGCATTTCTCAGTCAAATTAAAATATGGAGACATTCTCAGTGAAGCAACGTTCCGTGGACATAGAGAATAAGGTTATAACCTGGCACACGAAGACACAGCTTCTGTGGCCTCTCGGTAATGTCTGTAAAACAAAAGAAAGAACGTGAGTTTTATAACAAAAGAAATCTCTACATAAAACTTTGTGGGTAGTTTTCTTGCTTGTGAGAGCTTCACAGGTAGTGGTTGCTCAGCAAAGCTGGTCCTAAGTAGATAGTTGGCAGTTTTCTTGACAGATGCTGAGAAGAAAAGGTCTGCAAGATAAGGCTGATGTTTGCCTGCATTGGCTGCTGAGTTGGCTGTTCCAGGAACACTCAATGTGGCCTAAACTTATCACCCCTCATCCTTTTAATTCTATTTTTGGTGACTATGACAAGAGTATTTTATGGATCTGCTCAACTGCAATCATTTATGGAAAGCATCACCAACAGACATCCTGGGGCCTGGGTTTCTTCATCTGTCAGTGCCAGGATGTATCTGTCCTGCTGTATGATCTATTCCCACATCACAAGAAAGTGTCAGAGCTCATGCCAGGCACTGGGCCAAATCTGAGCAGAAAAGGAAAGGATCCAGCAGGAGGAACTCTTTCAGGAAATAATTCCTTTGAGGGTGTGTTTAGTTTGATCTTATTCCCCTTAGCACCAGTCAGCATGAACCAGTATCAGGCTGTTGTGTTACCTGTTGACAGGGCTCATGTTGCAGTTCTCATACAGACAAGAACAGAGCTTAAACACTAAAATGCTAACAATAGACAGTAATTAAAAAAAAACAGATATAATCTGAAGATGAGCTCAAAACCCAACCTAGATCTGAAGTAAGCCAAGTGAACAGATGAGGAAACAGACATGCATTGAGGGAGACATTTTGAAGCCAGATGGCCTGGTTTATGTGTGGATGTGCACTGTGTTTCCACTTCCTCAGAGGAGTGGGTTTAACATAGAGACCTCCTTGCTCAGCTAATGAATAATGAAAATCTCATTTCTTACCCCATACAACAGAAATAGTGACTTTACAAGTGGTGTCAGCTATTATATTGAATTATTTGAGGTAACGATCATATATCTATCTATCTATCATCTATTTCTGTATCAACACATCATCTATCTTTATCATTATCTTCTTATATCTATATCTATCTATCATCTATCTTTAACATTATTTATCATCTATCTATCATCTATCTATCATCTATCATCTATCTATCATCTATCTATCTATCTATCTATCTATCTATCTATCTATCTATCTATCTATCTATCATCTCAACAGCTTCTCATGTAGCCCAGGTAGCCTAGAAGTCACTATGTAATTGAAAAGCCCTTATGGTCTTTCTATATCTACTTCTCAATGATCAGATTAATCTTATCAGCATCTGTCAGCATAAGCGTTGATGTGGTATTAATTCTGGGGAGAAAACAGGGCTTCCTCCAACTTGAGCAAGCCCTCTACCAGAGGGGTTACATCTCTAGTTTTATTTGTGATTAATTTTTGATCACTGAATTAAAATCCACATGAGTCTACACACATATGGACATACACTATACAGGCCACATGTACAACACCTGCATGCATATACATATGAAATAAACATGCCAAGTGAAGTTGGTGCACACCATTATAATCCTGGGCAAGCAGAGATGGATGAATGCCTGGGGCTTCCTGGCTAGCTACTTTAGAATAACTGAGGTCTAGGTTCAGTGTGAGACCGTGTCTCAAAAAATAAGTTGAAAAGGGACTGAAGAAAAAATTTAATGATAAACTCTAATCTACACACATGTGAGCACACAAACATGACTATGTGTATATACACATATGAACACATACATAATTGTGCATCCTGTGTATCCATATATATGAACACACGTGCATACATACAACACACATACACATGCAAATAGCACTAAAGACAACAATAATAATAATCATAATAGTAAATAACCATAATAATAATACTATTACTTGTAGTGAAGTTGGGTGGCAACAAACCAATATTTAATAATTGACATGGTTGGGAATCACCAACAATAGAATTAGAGTTAACTTTTTCCAATGCATTCAATTCCATTTATCTCCAAGAATTTAATATAGCTTGAAGGCCTTTTTTTTGCAGACTTTAGATACTGAGTATATAAAGCAAGAGCTCTGAATATGTGAGTTCAAGCTTTATTTTGCAAGTGCAAAAGGGAACTATTTGAACACACAACTGTACATACACCACCCGTGAGTGAACTTTGAGCTCACTTGTATTGTGTGCAGATCAAAGCAATGGAGCTAAGCCTCCTCTTTTGACAATGGATGGAGAAATGCAAATTAGCATCGTCTTTCCATAAGGAGAAATCAAAAGGATAAAGGCACTGTGGCCTGCTCCAGGAATCCTGGGATAGCAGCCATATGCTGACTACTTCACTATGAGTGGATTTCAGTTTTAAATTGCCTGATGAGTCAGGAGTGGGAACCTCTTTGACAGGAGAGATCTGTGTGCAAGAATCAGTGCGACTTAGGCTTGCAGCACAGAGACCCATGGGAAGAACTTGAAAGGGAAACTTCCTGCATTGCTTATACAAAGGTCATTTCCAGATGTATCAGGAACACTCTCATTGCTGGGACAAAATACCTGAATGTAAGCATCCAAAGAAAGGGGATTATTTTTCACTTACAGTTTTGAGAGGAATTCTATCATTATGGGGAAAGCATGGCAGAAGCAGACAGCTAGTGGTACACTGAAACTTTTACAGAGAGGACTGAGCTAAAGAACCTCAATTCCCTCCTACCAGGGACACTCCTCCTCCAGCAAGTTTTGACCTCCTAAGGGTTCCACAAGCTTCCCACCAACTTGGCATTAAGTGTTTAAACATATGAATTGTGGGAGACATTTTGTGTTTATATCATCACACCAGAGCTGGGGACAACACCCAGTGGATAAAGGCACTTGCTTGCAAACATCTGCCAGCCTGCGTTAAATTCTCCAGCACCCATGTAAACCTGCATGTAATTGGTGCATGACTCTGTGATCCCAGCACAACTATGACAATGGGAGGTGGATCCAGAAGAATCCAAAGCAAGCAGGTCAGACTTATTTGTAGCAAGAAGAGATCCTGGGTCAAAGAAGATCTAAACCATTCCTCTGATGCACACTGTGGCATACATGTGCCCTTAAGCTCATAAATGCAAATAAGTTAGTGTAAAGAAGTGAAAAATGTGTCCTTTCCAATTGACCATCGTACCTAAAGTCTTCGTCTCCCAGGAACACAATATAGAAGCACTGCCCTATCAGTGATTTTTATTAGCATATTAATTTTAAAGTTATGAGAAGGCTGTAAATCATGTTTGTCAAAGTCTTTCTTATGAATGATAATGGGAGATAGGGGATATAAAGAGTATATATAACCTTTTAAAAATAAAATTTAATTTAAAAGCAGCCTGAAGAGATGAATCAAAGCTGTGGGTGATTGTGGGACCCTGCTAAGAGGCATGGAGGATATAGGATTATTTGCTGAGACTGGAAGATGTCCCCATTGTCTCCTTCTGGTAAAGGAAGTCGAGACGGGTCTGGGACCCCAATTATCTCAAGCATATCCTGGACCCTCCAGCCCTCCAGGCAGGCCACAGTGAGCCCTGAGATAAGCAGGCAATTCAAGGCCTAAACTCATCCCAGCTGTAATAACAAACACGGACAATAAAAGTCTAAAGTTTCAGGTCCTCTACAGCCATCACCATTCTATACATGTCTAGATGCACATAGAAAACCCCCCAACTTATCTATGCAAACTAGGCATCCACAGGTTACTGATGCCCTGCCAATCCACTCATGAGACATCCACAGACTACCCTACCCCTACTAAATCCCTTGCTGCCTATGCCCCACCTCTGTCTTTTCCTCTGTATAAACAACCTTTATCTATACAATAGATGAGAGCTGTCCACTGCCACATTTTCCCTGGTGGCTATGACCATTGGCCTACCGTTGTCCCAAGACACTCTCCACCTAGCTCCATGGATGAACCAGAGTGTTAGTGTACAATGACCTCACAAGTAATCCACGGACAGCAGGTGATGAATACTTAGCATATCTGTGGTGAATGTTCTCATGAAAATGTGGACAATGGTAGGCATTGTCAATGGTAGGTTGTTTGAATATAAAATGTTCCCCCATAGCCTCATGTGTTGTGAGTAAGCTTCATACTGTGCTTTGGAAGATGAATCCTTGTTGGAGGAGGTTGTCACTTGGGGCACACATTTTGGGATTTTATAATCCAGCCCCTCTTTCCAGAGCTCACTTTTGCTTTGTCCTACCTGCTGGCATGACAAGATGTGATGCCCAGATGCCTGACATGTTTTCCTCACCATGATGAAACTTCCCTTTGAAACTGTAAACTGGAAATAAACCCATTCCTTCAGTAAATTGCTTCTCATCAGGAGTTTTATCCCAGTCATGAGGAGACTACTGCTACAGTACATAGATTTATTTTTTCCAATGAAGATAGCATTTTAAAAATCACAATTCTGACTGATCGTGAGACCATTATACATTTGGTATAACTTTTGAATATGTATATCCACTTAACAGTAACTTAAATAGAATATAAAGAACATTTGGCATCTTTTTATTATTTCAAGATGCTTTTTATATAATCTATCATGCCAAATGAGCCTGATTACTACATGTATCTGTATGAGATGATAGAAAAGTCCTTTAGACTTCTTAAAAAGGAAAAAAAAATCACAAAGTTAGCTTAAGTGAACAAGAATTAATTTAAAACTTTAATTACAAAGAAGTTTTCCAAAGATGCCAAAAGTTCTAAACCTTGGACCAAAGTTGTATCACAGCTTTTTATGAATAATTGTCACTATTCATCCAGCATGATCATAAAAGACTAATTCTTTTATCTTTTTATTTCATTTATGCATGTGTGTGTGTGTGTGTGTGTGTGTGTGTGTGTGTGTGTGTGTGTGTGTGTGTGTGTTTGAGAATGAGAAGTATACCAAGGCCTCTTGTCATTGCCAATGGTAATTTCTGCTTACTGAGTGGCTGAGGAATTCAAGGGGCCGATAGGCTTTGTAAACAAGAGCCTTTAACCACAAAGCAATCTCTCTAGCACAAAAAAAAAACCCTTTAAAAAAGTTATTTATAAGTGGTTCATTTTCTTTTAAAACTCAGTATTTAATATTTTTATTGTCAATAATTTGATACATTGTATGAGCAAATCTTGTGGTGGTACCCCATTTCCCTCCTCTCTGTCCCCAAACCACTGGGGGCCCTCCCCCTTGGTAGGCATACTGGATCAGTCCATGGGGTAGAGGGTTATGTATAACACAAGAGGTAGCCAGTTTTTTCCCTGTTAGTGTGTTGTTGCTGAGGGGGGGCAGAGTCTCTGGATATTCTCCATTTCCACAGCTTTATAATCTTTCTGCCCCCTCTTCCACTCAGTTCCCTGAGTCATGGTGAGTGAGTTTTAAGTCTGCTTGATTGTTGAGATCTTAGTGTCTCTGAACTTCCACTTTGGATTGTGATGGATATTGTTGGTGTCTGCCTCCAATGCCCTTTCATGGGCTATCTGAATTGCTGTGGTGATAGGTCTCTTCTTTATCTCCCCACTTTCTCACAGGTTTCATTTGCACCCTAAATGATAGATTAGGGTTGGGTCATCTCCAGTTTTTTTAACATAATTTAAAAATCTAATAAAAATAAAACATAAGAACTTATCGTTTTGCTTTTATTTTTATTTCTATCTGCTGTTAGTCTTTGTTTCTCTGAGGCAAGATCACATAGTATATGTCTCAAGTGGGTTTTAAAATCCCTATACAGTCCAGACTGGTCTAATTGTTATGCTTTTGCCTCAGCTTCCTGAGAGCTGGGTTTAAGGGTAAGCAGGTGTCCTTATATTAATGAAATAATAAATCTTTGTTTTTTTTTCAGGTCAGTCATTTTAAGATAAACTTGTTGCAGTGTGATTATTTCTTCTTATCTGAGGCTTTTATGTCAAGCTTGGTGAAAATAATTTGAATTTAGTGGCCTACTGGGAGAGGTTGTGTCTAAAGATAGGTGTGCACACTACATGAGACAAGAAGGAAGCTAAGAATACACACATGTTTCATGAGGAATGTGTGACTCCCGGAAACAGGAAAGGCATACCTGGTTCTCTGCTGACAGAATGATCCAAATTCATCAAGAAGAGCCAAAACTTGGGTATGGTGGCACACACCTGTCATCTTGGTGGCATGCCTCGTCCACCATGATGAACTGTAAGCCAAAACAAAGCCTTCCTTAAGTTCATATGCCACGTGCTTTGTCACAGCAATGAGAAAAACCAACTGATACATTGATTTTTAACAGTTTCTTATAGGACTGATATGAATGTCATCATTATATTGTATCTTCTAATCAAGGAAAAACTACAAGAGTTATAATGCTGGTTTTGATATGCAGAAAGTAATAAACACTTATGTTACACTTTAATTTACATAATTGTTTCAATTAAACCAACATCATTATCTCAGTATTATAATGACAGATTTATCCAAATGATGACCATTTCTCTTCAGGCTGAATATATAATTTTATAACCTTTTTGTCCAATCCTGAAAACTTAACACCTGACATCCTGTGGATATAAATAAGACTCTACCTGGCCAACATATACAGGCAATACTGAATACTTACAAATTCTCACAACATTTTCTTTTCCTTAACAGTAATATTAAAACTGATTATCTTATCCAATATGACATGAACAAAAATGAATATGTACTGCACATTGCACATACTCACAACCCAGAACTCAGAAGGCTGAAAAAAGAGGCTCCTGATGTCCCAACCAGCTTGACAACCCAAACAGACCTTGTCTCAAATGAAAAAAAAAAAAAAAAGGAGAAAAAGAATTCGGTTTGATAACCATGTATTTTTAGCAAGATCAGGAATATTTTCTTTATTCATATTCATTTATCTCTAAAGTATAACTAGAACTATTATAAGCATCCAGCAATAGAATGTTACACACTGGCAATACACATGTATACAAAAATACAGTAAGTATATAGTGCTTGATTTAAAATTAAAATTTATTTTCTTTGCATTAGCTACTTTTCTCATTATTGTGACAAAATGCCACTCAAGGAAAGGATTTGCATTGGCTTGTGGTTCACAAGGGCACATGACCATCAAGGTGGCTAAGGTGGTGTGGTTATGGGGATGTGTGGCTGGGCCTCCTCACATCCATGGGCATCAGACAGCAGCAGGAAATGCTGACTCAACTAGTTTTCTCCTCTTTGCTCTGCATTCTGCCCTGAAAATGAAATGCTTTGCATTTCTGCCAGAAAATGGGGTAGTGCCATACACATTCAGGGTGGGTCTTTCCTCAGCTAATCCTTTCCGGAAACACTCCCATAAAGACAACTAGAAATGTATGTCTTTGGGGATTTGAATCCAGTCAAGTTGACATGAGGATTAACTATGGCAGACATCTTGGACAGCTCTGAGAATTCAAAAGAAATCCCACCTGTCTTTGTTGAGTCTCTTAGTTTGTCTGGAACAAGTGGTTACCCAGCCTGTCAGAGCCCTGGCTGGATCTTAGATTTCACTATAACCAAAACAAAGATTTCAATGAAGAGAGGTCAATTTCATGTGCATAGGAGCCCTCATAAGGAACAGAAACCTCATAGAAAAAAGTAGAACCAGTTTCTACCAGAAAATGGATTGCAAATGAGTTAGAATAAACAATGGATTGAACATGTTTAATAAAAATGTGACAAGATTATGTTAGAAGGCTTCAAATCTAAGATTTTTTTTTTCAATCAAATCTGTTCAATGACTGTTAGTTTCAACTCCTGCTTCTGGAAGAACTAGCCAGCCCTCTCCTCTTTAGTCCTGGGAGGTGGTGTCTCATGACTCCATCATTTGCTCCTTTTAAGTTTGTACCCGTGTGTGTGTGTGTGTGTGTGTGTGTGTGTGTATGTGTGTGTGTGTGTCTGTGTGTGTGTACATGTGTGCCAATTGTGGTGCATGGAGAAAGTTCAGAGGAAAATCTTGAGGTTACAGTCTACTTTGTGTGTGTGCTTGTCTTCCACCTTCTTTGAGATGGGATCTCTTGCCAATGCAAGTGAATCCAGAATAGCTGGCCTGGGAGCTTCAGGGTCTCCTGCATTAGCCTCCTCTTGTAGGCTCACTGAGTTCACAGACGCAGCAACACTTTCTGTCCAGCATCTGCAGGCTCTGCATATAAGTGCCTTGAAACATGAGCAATCTCTCTGGTTCATACCCTTTGCTTTTAAGAGCAATATGAACTGTTGTTTTTAAGGCTCTTTTAATAGTCTATATGCAGGGTAACAAATTTTAGCTTTTTAAATTTCTCTTGTCTTGAAAGCTTCCATCAGTTTCATTTCAAAAGCTGAATTTTAATACAAACAGTCAGCTGTGAAGAAAAAAAATCATGTTAGCAACTGAGGAGTTCTAGAAAAAAAGAGCTGAGCTTATAGAAGGATACTTGTAAGGAGAGAAGGGAATTCTAACAGGAGTGGCAGAGGGGTTAGTTAGTGGCTTTTGGGGACACCCTTTGCATTAAGGCACCTCTTGGAGTCCACATGCATTTTAAAGTGCCATTCAGGCACATGTTTCATAGAAAATATTTGACCTTATGTTGAGGCCATCTAACTCAGTACTCATCAATATACATGGGGATAAATGATCCCCAAAATGGCAGCATGTTATCATCTGGAGTCTCCCAGGATGGTGAAGTTAACTTGTGCCTATGAATTATTCAGAGGTTGTATCATAAGTAAATTTTTCTAGAAGATTCAATTCAATCCCCAAAACTGAGTTCCCAAAAGTCAAGGTTTAGTATCCATGAGATAATCTTTTTACAATCATGTTGATATCGGTTTGACTTAAATGGGCACAGTTAGCATTGCTGGAGCTAATCTATGCCATGCAAGTCCACAACAGAGGATATTCCAGAGTCACAACCCCACCATGCCTAGGGGGGTAGATATATTATATTGGCTCCCCAGGGAAATAAAGGCCACAGTAAGCTTAGACTCATCTGTGGCCAGGGAGGCTATCATGAAAAGAGTGAGAAAACATGGTATGCTGTATTATGACAGTTAGGTACCCCAAAGATTATAGAATTAATTTTATGTCTGCATTTGTGTAAACATGAGTGAATTTATATTATATATTAAAACTTTGTCATCTAACTTAAGCAAAACATATATAACTATCCTGCTTCTGAGACTATATTACTCAGCATGCTTCTGGAAGCAGGTAAGAAAATAGCTGATTTAAGTGTGGTTACAAGTAGCACAAATTTATTATTATTTATTATTTTATTAATAATAATTATTATGTTATCAGATACCAGAAAGTCTAAGACTTATCTTGCCGTTGATGCTCTGAATTCCCTAGTTTTTGATAACCTCATTGTTGTAGTCAGCTTTCTAGTTGCTGTGCAGAAAGAACCCAAACAAAAGTGGATTGTGGAAGAATGGGTTCATTAAGCTTACAGACTCAAGGGGAGATTCCATCTCCCCTTGGCAGGAAAAATGATGGCATGAGCATAGGGGTGGACATCACCTCCACCACAGCACTGCAAACAATAGCAGGAAGGTGTGCCAAACACTGGCATGGGGAAGCTGGTTTATAACCCCCATAAGCCCTCCCCCAACAACACAGCTCTAGCAAGGTTCTAATTCCCGAACTGCCATCAGCTGGGGATCGAGCATTCAGAACACATTGATTTGTTTGTGCCAGGCACCTGGATCAAACCATGACACTCATGGTAAAGCCATGACCTATTTGGGAGGCACAAGACTGAAGTTAGAAAATGGTTTCTAGGCACAGAGCCTGAGAAGTGGGAGATAGAAATCTGGAACTTCCAGCCCAGAAGTAGCCTAGCTGCCTCTAGCAGCAGCCTGAAGAAAAAAAAAAAACTGAAGAGAGTTATAGCTTAAGCCATTAGTAACCCTGCTGCATCTGCTGACACTGTGCTTCTGATCTTACTGTAACTGTGGCTTCCTCCCTTCTGCATACAGGTACTCATTGATACTTTTATTGAAGTGCAAACATCAGTAGTATGTGAACAGGTAGTATATTGTATGCACAAAGGGTAAGAACTTTTGCCATCAGATAATCCTTGAACATCTTTTAAGGGGATTTATGTGTATGGCCTACTGGACTGCTGATGGACACATATACTCTGATCACAAATGCAATCACATTAAGTCCAGCTGTTGTGGGCACATAGTTACTGACCTTGTCTTCAATACTATGCTCTGCACTTCCTACGCATGTATGCTTGCTGTTAGTTGAGAGTCAATCAGGTAACTATGGAAATTGGGCAAAGAGCTTAGCTTAAGATCAGTCAACATCTCTAAACATTGCTTGTCCATATTAGTCATCTGTGCTGTTCAGGCCAAATACCAAGGTCATGGAATCCTCGTCACATGCTTTAAGAGGGTGGATTACATAGTAGTAAGATTAAATTTAAGGCAAGTTACATGTAAGGAATTTACCATCTCACAGTTATATTATCACAGAAGTTATTTGTATGGTCCATAACAGATATTCCCACAGTTCTTTCCCAAAGGTCATTCTCGTATTTCATTCTCACAGTTCATCCCCACAGTTCATTCTTAGACTTCTTCCCTGCCATTCGTTTTTTGGTGGAGATTCATGGTGTGACCTGGGTGTGGCTGCTCCAGATTAGTTCTCATGCATTGATTCCACAGCAGGGAGATAGAGGGCATGCTGTCCTCTGTTACCTACCTGTGATTGGAAGGGTAAGATTTCCCTGAAGACTTCCCTTGTGTCTCATTGGCCAGTAGTGAGTGAAAGTTAACAGTGAAAGTTAACAAATGAAGATGGACGATCAATCAAAACTTTCATGATTCCTAATGGATTCATGGGTGCAGCTAATAATCGTCCATGTTTGTACCCATTTCTCTGGGAGAAACAATCATACTTATGCCTCTACTGGATGGAAAAGTCTAACTCAAGAAATCAAAATTGATGGGGTCGCTATGTCTGATTACAATTTGCAGAGAGTTCAGAGAACAGTGGAACAAGATAAACTAGACAGCAAGGGCACAGTCAGAAAAAGCTGCACCTTGGGAAAGTCTAAAAGGGGAAATAACCAATTTCCTTAAAGTATAATCACAAAAAATTAAATTTCAGAAGATGAGGGGGAAGTCTGAAAACTAAACAGACCTGTGAAACACAATACACAGTAAAACTGCATGAACATTACGTGATGCCTGATGAGAACCTTCAACATTTAGTACATGAAAATATTATTGATCATCCATTTTAGACTCTGTTTACGAGATCACTTATGGCAGCAAAAAATAATGTGAATATAATTTTTCATCCAGGAGCTGTTAATATATTTCACTGATGTAACCTAGTAAAGGCATATATTATTCTACAATAAGAAAAAGTTATTTCCAAACATTGACATTTTAAGGCTCAACAGTATTTTCACAGATATTGCTAACTTGCTTCCTGCCTCCCATTTCCCACAGAGATTAGTTGCGAAGAAGCCAAATAATTGTCGTCAAAGTATTTAACTGTCATGGAAGTATTTAACTGTCATGGGAGTATTTAACTGCTGTGGAAGTATTTAACTGTTGTGGAAGTATTTAACTGTTGTGAAAGTATTTAACTGTCATGGAAGTATTTAACTGTTGTGGAAGTATTTAACTGCTGTGGAAGTATTTAACTGTTGTGGAAGTATTTAACTGTCATGGAAGTATTTAATGTCATGGAAGTATTGAACTTTCATGAAACTATTTAACTGTCATGGAAGTATTGAACTTTCATGAAAGTATTGAACTGTCATGGAAGTATTTAACTGTCATGGAAGTAATTAACTATCATGGAAGTATTTAACTATCATGGAAGTATTTAACTGCTGTGGAAGTATTTAACTGTTGTGGAAGTATTTAATTGTCATGGAAGTACTTAACTGTCATGGAAGTATTTTTGGTGCAGTTATTCAAGAAAGTATTCAGAATACTTGAGTCTTTTCCAAAGGGGTAGGAAACAAACCTTATGAGTCTCAAAGGCACAAAATGGACTAAAGCACCCTCATGTTATTTTGTAATTGAACACTCATTTATCTAAGCAACATTCCCATTTTATGAAGCCATTTACAAACTTGTTTTTTCATGTAAACTCCTCAAACACTGTATGAAAAGAGTATTACAGGGACAGAGCATCATAACTCGGTTAGACACTTTTTTTTTAGTAATGAGAAATTTCTAAATATTTATTTCTCTAGTTTTCAAACGCCCCTCACTAGTAGCTTTAACTGTATTTTACATATTGGGCAAATTGAAAATTTAAGACAATGAAAAGAGACCAGGGCCTCAGAATAATTATATGTTTGATCTGAACGTTTATTATGAGGTTTAAGGTGCTGATTTTGCTCATTATATAATTGAATATGAATCAATAATTAGAACTATGTATTTCTGAAATAAATTTGCAAAGTCAAGTAGGTTTTAAAATAATTTGTATTAATCTTATGAGAATATTAGACTGGAAGTTGATTATTCATTTGTCTGTTTTACGATTCTTCCCAGTATATCATAGGTTCTTTCCCAGGATGTGAAACTGTCACTATGCACTCAGCTTTATGCAGGGCGCTATGGGAGAAGAAGACATAGTCTGTAACAACAAAATATCCATGAAATTAAAAATGGCTTAACACCAAGTACAGTGAAATCTAATTTCTGAGAGAAAATCATTCATAGAACTCCTTAACCTATAAAGATGGCAATAACTATAGTTCTATGAAGATCTAAGAAATATTTAAATAAACTCTTTTGAGTCTAAATATATTGATGTACCTCTGAATATCTCAAAAGAATACTATTAAACAAGTTGTCTCATCCTGTGTCTATCAGTGAACCTTTCCCCAGACATCTTTCTTTACCCAATGGCTTTATAACACATAGAAAAGTCCGGATGAAGGGAGTTTGTAGGAGGTTCCTTTCTTCATGGTTGATGTAGCTATAGCCCCTGCCAAGCATCCATCTTGCTTATTTGAATTTCTGAACCACTCTCATGGCAACAGGCAGCCTGAGAGCAGGTTGACTACCATGTCCATCCAATTAGAGAAGCAATGTATTTTCACTGGAATAGACACTGATTGTGATCAAAGAACTGTGTCACAGTGATCACCAAATGCCCTATCACCCTGGTATTCCACAGAGGATTTTTCATGGTCATACACTCCATTTTACAAGATGTGAACTATAGGGGTACTTTTGTAGCTCATGAAATTTACTGTTTTTTACATATCCCCCTTCCCTTGAAGGAGAGACTTTGAGGGAAAAAAATAAGAATGTAATTTTAGGGGCTTCTATTACAGATTCAGGTAGTCACAATGGCCTATGGGCAATGTGACACTCTGGAGAATGAATTCACAGCCAAAGTTGACAGAACTGTATGGACCTGCATCTCCTCTAGCCATGTCTGATCTAAAATCAAGGAGAGTTATGGAGTGACTTTGTTCAGTAGCAATTGTAATTGGAATGTGGGGCTATTATCTATAAAATTTTGGATCCTACTGGCTTTGCAAACTTTGATCCTAAAGAAAAGATGTTCTCACCAGGGAGAATATTAATAGTCTGCAAAACTGGAAGGTTTTAACCACATCATGTTCCTCGGGTCAATGAACAAAACAAGAGAAGATGGTGACATCAATCTCACTTAGGTGACTGGTCTTCAGTGGGTTTGCTATACACAAAAATGGAAGCTTGCCTGATGCCTAGGACATCTCCCCAGATGCTTCTGAACTTTCTGATGTCCTGTGATAAAAACTACTGAAACTGCAGAACCAAAACACAGAAGACTGCTAACAACCCCGTCAGAAACAATGGTTTGAATAACCCCACTCATTAAGAAACCATGAACAGATAATGTATTTGCTGAAAAAAAATGAAAGCTATGATAAACGTGGAAGAATTATACAGCTCCAGCCTCAAGCACACAACCCAGGCTGGAAATGGCTCTGTGGTTAAAGGCACCTTCTTGCAGAGCCTGGAAGCCTGGATGTAAATCCTCAGTACCCACATAAAGTCAGATGCACAAAGTAGCACACAGGTCTGGAGGTCCTTAGCAGTGGCAGGATGCCCTAGCATGCCCATTCCCTTTCTTTCTCTTCTCTCATTTCCTTTCTTTTCCTCTCTCTCTCTTTCTCTCTTGCTCTGCTTGCCAATAAATTAAAAAAATGCTTATAAAACATACAAAAAGTCACAAAAATAAGTACTGAAATTATTGTGAGTAGTTTAGTACTTTTATTTATTTATATATTTATTCAAAAAACTTTTTTGATGATAGGATCTGTTGTGTGGCTATTTCCTTTAATTTGGAATATTCCCTCCTTTGAGGAAGGTAAGGGCCTTGTAAACCTCTGGGAGTTTATGAAACATAGAAAGTTCATGAAGCTCAAGAAGGTTACATGACCTTTGCGCCCCTCTCTGATGTCTCACTAGTAAGTAATTGCTGGGAGAGAGGAGTGCTAAGTAATTGCTATGGAGCTGCCTGTAAGCTGAAGGGGACTTTAATGATGTAGCTATGTGAGTCCTGACCTCTTCTTGGTGAGCTTTTGACAACACAGTGCTGAAAAGTTATTGATCCTGTAAGTAACCCTCATTCCCCTGAAAATAACCCCAATAAACTAATTCATCCACCAAGCTAAATTTTCAGTGGTCAGTCACTGTTATACTATCTGAAGTAAATACACATGTATTTGCATAACCCCAGAAAAGTCAAACACACAAGTGATATCTAAATAGGAACTGGCAGAATCAAGATTCTGGAAGGAGTGGTCGCATGGACCCTGCTTTGAGCAATAGGAAACAAATTTAGGCTGGTCCTTCTGAGGTTAGAGTGCCTACAGAGACCACCTTGATGTGGACATTTCCTTCTTATTCTAGCAGCACTTGTGTGTCATTCATATGAGTGAAGAGACATACAGCCAATGTTGAACTCATCCCACTAACTTATCTCACTAAACAAGATGCTGACAGGGAATCTGACTTGGGGTTGGGTTCTCAGAAGAGGTACACGTACCCTGTAATTTCTGCTCATTGTTTCTCTAAACTGAAAGCTGCTTTAAAAATAATTATTAATTAAATGCATATTTAAAGGTCATGGCTATATAAAAAAGGATGCTTATAGACTCTTCCTTTGTCCACTTCCATGTCTGTTTCTCCTTCTAGTCTCTAGGTATGGTGGCTAAGAACAACCACCACCAGATGCTCAGCTGAGAAGTCAGGAAAGGTCAGAACAATGATCAGTGACCACTAACATCAGTACTTGTAACTTTCTTGTTGCTGCGACAAAATACCTAACCAAAAACAACTTATAGAAGGAAAAGTTAATTTCAGCTTACAGTTTTGAGTTTTTCCTCGATGGGAAAAGCATGGCAGGAGAGGCAGCCTGCGTCCTATCTCCACATCAGCAAACAGACTGTAGAAAAAGCAAGAGCCCAAAGCAAGACGGGAATATAACACTCCAAAGTGCCCCCAGTGACACACTTTCTAGCAAGGCTCCACATCCTCATAAGACTCCACAAACTTCCTAAGCAGTGCTACCAAGAGGGCTATATTAAAACACATGAGTTTATGGGACACATTTTCCATTTAATTCACTGTAGTATCTTCCCTTCATCCTCACCCTTCGCTGACTGCACCTGTAAACGTGTGTCCTGAGCCAGGGCTGGCTAGAACTTCGCCTTCTCCCAGAATTTGTGTAAGACCTCATTCCCATATCAAGTTCTGATTCTGTAATATTTATTCAGCTATTGAATCTTGATTTGAATCTTCACTGAATCCCAGGTTTGAAAACTGTCCTCTGTATTCTGAAGATCACTCAGTGAAAGCAGGCCATCATGTTTATGATCACAAAGTGAAATTAAAACACCATGGCTACAAAAGGAAGGTATTCCTGTTGCTTTATTCCCTGGTCATGGCCGTCAATATTTGTTTCTCATTTGTGGCCTATGAATAAAGAATTTATCTGGAATTGCAATGTGTATTTAAATTGACTTGCTATAAAGCTTCTTGCAGAATTGGCTACATACTCTGCTACAGGCCACTTAATTTGTGTACCTTACCCAAGCACACGTTTTGCATAATAAATAAACAGCGGTTCATTCCTCTGCTTGATAAGTGACTAGGCATTGTACATTTTATGCAAGTAGACCGCATCTAATTCAAACTCCTTTTAATAGCTTATATTTTTCTCCCAACAGCTGCTGCATGTGGTAGAGATAATTCTCAACTAGACCACAAGTGTTTTTGCAAAAATCCCAGCCCAGGGTATATTATCTGACATAATTACACCTTTGAAAGATGCAAATGTGTAACCTAAAACCCTGAACATCCTGTGAAATGTATTCTAATTAACTAATTCCCTGTATTTCTTGGCATTGCTAGCGATATCATTTTATGGTTAATAAGCCTGATGTGATTGTATGTGTATGTGTGTGTGTGTGTGTGTGTGAGAGAGAGAGAGAGAGGGAGAGAGAGAGAGAGAGAGAGAGAGAGAGAGAGAGAGAGAGAGAGAGAGAGAGAGATGTTCCAACTATGAGACTATTCCTGTTTATTATCCTCATTCTCTTAGGAATTGACAAAAATAAAATCCGTGTTCAAGTCTTTCTGAGCGTTTAGAACTGGAGCTTGTGACTGAGAGAAAGCTAACAATGGGCTTCTCACTTAGCAAAGTGCTGTTTCAGCAGTGTTGGATTTATTAGGATCCTTAGTAGGATATGCCAGAGCTATCCTTTCTAGCCTCAACGTGTGCTGAAGATACACACATATTGTTTTTGTTTCTGAACCTGCCCTGATTTTACATTCTGGGAGATATTTGCTCTCCTATAATCTTGAGATAATTTCTCCTACTTCTCCTTTCTTTAGCTAGTGCTTATTTATTCTTCAAGATCTGTCCCCACCTTCCTTTGTGGATTTTTACATTTTCTGAAATGCAACAGTTGGTTATTACTAACTTACAACTTGAAAATCTTTTTAGGATATTTCAGTGTTTAATTTTCGTTCAAATAGCACCTTTACTTTTATTTTTCTTAATTGAAAATTTTCATGCTGGAATACAATATAATTTGATCATAATCAGTTTCTAATATCTCCTTTGTTTTTTTTTTCTCCAAAGCTCCCTGGTTTTGTAGTCTGACTGGTTCTCCCAGTGTACACATGATACTGTCCATCCACCCAGGCAGGATCACTGCAGCTCCATCTATCATGATATGAATACAATTTGGGTGTCATTCATTTTCAGACTCTGAGATCTTCACTGCTGTCACATGGTGGTTCATTGAAAATGGCTGGCTAAGCCCTCTCTTTATCTTTCTCCTCATTCTTACTCTGACCTCTGGCATAGGGAAGAGAAAAAAGACAGGGCCATCATTGCAATTGCCCCAACCGAGCATCTCAAGCACAAGTGAATTCATTGACTTTCTCTCTCATTTGAGAAATACATTATTCCCTTGGTCCCATGGAAAATTTGATCAATGAGCAGAAGCATTGCTATAAAGAATTATACTTACAAAGAAAAATAACAGTAGCAGCAACTTCTGAAATTTACTGTGTGCTTAAATAATCTTGACAAAGTTTTCTTGAACTATCAGGGGCTATTCATATAAATTGGATCTGAATTTAAAGATTTATTCAATCATGAACCTAAAATATCTGAAAAAAAACAATGGCTGTGTTGAACTGTTTTCTAAATAATACAATATAACAACTGTGTACATTTTATTAAGTATTAGAAGTTGTGCAGAAATAATTTAAAATATATGTAGGGGTGTGCTTGGTTTATATGTAAATTTAATCATTTTTATTTAAAGAATTTGAACAACTGTGGATTTTGATTTTTGCCGGGCAGGGGTGTCTTGAAATTCACCACTCACAGATCCTGACAGGACGTGATGGGATCACATCAGAATTTTTACTGAAATATACTTAGTTGCTGTACCTTCCTCCATTCCACAGAATAAAAATATAATGGTTTTCCTTGCCTGGGTTTAGCACAGTGGAGTCACAGAATATAACTGTTTCATGGGCCTTTACTTTGACTGAGTCCATGGCACAATTCAGTATATAAAGTTGAAAATTCTCACTGATCTTCCAAGCCTTACCTTTAAGGAGACATCTTGGTGTGCTTTCTTCTTTAGCCATCTCTACTCTGTACAAGAAAACTTTTTGTTGTTGTTGTTGTAGGCACGTGTATGTATGTGTGGATTTGTGTGTTCATACACATGTGGGCACACACATGTGTAAGGGAGCATGTAAATCCCAGAAATTGACATCAGACATCTTCCACTGCTGATTCTCCACATTATTTGTAAAACAAAGTCTTTTCACTGAATCCAAAACTCACCTAGACAAGCTAGACAGAAAGTCCTAGAGATCCTCCTCTTGTCCCTTCCCTAGTTCCTGGATTAAAGACATTCTCCAACACACTTGCATTTTCCTGTTGGTGCTACAGATCCAAACACAAGTCAAGGTGCTTACAAACACTTACTGGTCCATCTCTCCAGCTCTAAAAGTATACCTTTTAGTGGTGCTGGGGTTTAAAGCAGGTTTTTCTACTTGCTAAGCAAACACTCTACCACTGAGTGACAGCACTAGCCTTGTGCTTTCTTGTAGATATTTATTAGTTTCCTTCATAGCTTACAAAACTGGCGCTAAGACACTCATTTCCATGATTCATTCCATAATTTTTGTCTCTATCATTGAACCAGAAGACTAATATTAACATAGAGCAGAGGTTCATCTGTGGGCTGAGTTCCTGGGCTTGGTTAAGCATCTATTACATAGTTGCTGGTGTCTGTTTGTGTGTGTGTGTGTGTCTGGTGTGCACATATGTATGTTGATGTACACACTCCATATGCATGCATGTGTAGGCCAGCAGAGAAAGTAGGGTATACTCATTCCCTCTTCTGCATTATTTCTTTGAGACGGCATCTTTCTCTGAACCAGGAGCTTCTGTTTTTTCATCAGACTGGCTGAATGGTGAGCCATAATGATTCTCTAATCTTTACCTACAATAGGCATGTTTGCTCCCATTCTGATAGGCAAATTTTGACTGTTTTAAATGTTCTTTTATAAATCTTTGTGGATCTTTTGCCAATGCTAAATGGTGTATTGAATCCGACTTTTTTTTATGAATCCAACTTTTAATCTGAAAAATTTTAGTATGTGTATCTGGTTAAAATTTCATGATCAAACCAATAGTATCAAAGAGTATAAAAGAAAGACACTAATTACATTCCACTTCATGCATGTTTACTGATCCTGGTCCTATGAAAGGCTATATATTAAATCTCAGAATAGGAAAAGGAATAAAATGTGGTCCAAACTTCAGTGAGTTCATAGCAGCATAAAGAAGAAGTACCTGCTCTGTTAAACGTTCAAGTATCCTCCAGCCAATAGCTGGGTGAGTACAGCTGAGACTGAATAGTGCCTTATTTATTGCCTCATAGTCCCACAACCCAAGACAAGTTGAGTCAGCATGGAGGAATCCATTGCTTCTCAGAGAAATGTATGCAGAGATAACATAAGCTATTAGAATTTTGTCAATATCAAATTTGAATGTTTCTATAATTTTATGTGTATTTTATGAGGAATTTACCAGAGGTATCATTGACCTCAAGAATAAGGTCAGGAATAGACCTCAAGAATGGAACATATGCACATAGAAGAATAGAGTATCCTTGAAGAATGTCCCTTTAAGAAATCTAGAGTGTTCTGCTCCTTTCCTCCTTGGCACTCAAACACACACACACACACACACACACACACACACACACACACACCATGCAAGACTAAGGAAATCCAGAGAGAGATATTACAAGTCCATAAAGACACAGGAGACCCAAGGTTCATGGACCCAAGTTTTTGGTTCCTGGTCCAAGTTATCAAGTAATTCCGAATGCAGACTCCACAGAGAATGGTAAATTATAATTGTGACCTTTATGTTAAGGAGAGTTATGATCCAGAGGGAAGGCTAGCAGGATGTCCAAGCCAAACATATATCAACATAATTTATCGATTTTCATTATTGTCTGCGTGTCTTTGCATAATGTGGTATGTGTTGTATGGGTGTGCAGGG
>PVHP010012262.1:0-42793 GCA_004024765.1 Zapus hudsonius
CATGCTCACGTACTTGGGTTTGGCTCTGTTGTCTCCCTCCTCTGCCTCATTTAGCCTGTTTTACATTATATTCCAACTGCTTATGGACTATTCTGTCTTGATTCCCCATTCCATAGTCTGTGGTCTGTTGGGTAAACACTCTCACCATTCTGTCATCAGGTACTAAATGTCTTTGGAACCTCTGTTTATCTTCCAGCACTAGAACAATTCTATAAGGCAATTTGGAGTTCAAAATTATTATTGAGAACTTCTTAACAGAATATTTAAGTTTGTTTTATTGACTTGGTCACAAAACTCACTAATATTGATGACTAGAGTAGAGGGGCACTTGGCTCCCCTAATCAATAGCAGATACACTGCATTAAACCCAGTGCTGCAGCTCATTATGCCATGAGTCACCCCAGCAAGGCTGTGCACGCAGGTAAGCCTAAGTGCCAGGGCCCCATGGAGGGCTTCCTTCATCCAAACCTTTGCCTCCTTAGTTCTTTGTATAAGAAAACCAAAGTTCTGAAACTGACTTTTAAATAAAAGTTTATTGATTTTGTATGAACACATGAAATAAGACTTGGAATTAACCACTATAATACTAATAAGCTATAAAAAAGATTAAACTTCGAGCACAATTTTCTTTTTAATATAATAATGCTTAAAGTGCACATATTTTCATTACCAATGCTTGTGAAATTTACATAAATGTGAACTGCTAAGTGGTAGATTGTGTATCCCAAATATGTGATCTACAGCCTCTGAAATTTTCCCATGAAACAGAGAACTGTTTGATAGTAGTGAAGGCTTGACAGCTCAACCTTGAGATGAGGGTTATACTGGTAAATACACATGATGATGACACTGGTAATAATACACATGATAACCTTGAGATGATGGTTACACTGGGAATACACATGGCTTTACTTTCTTGTTTACAGGTGAGCAACAGGTCCTTTTAACTGGCAGCATGAACATAATGAGGAATGTGAATGCGTGCTAGTTCACTTTGGTAAATAGAACTAAAAATTTAAGACATTTGTCCACAAAAGTGGTTGGCAAACTTCTGTAAAAAGGCAAATAGTAACTAGCTTAGGTTTGCCAACCATCCAGCTCCGTGAGCATGACACTCAAAACAGCTGTAGACAGCACATAAGTGAATGAGCATGTTGTGCTCCAGAGACGGACAGCACCTGACATTCATATCTGGATTACAGTTGACCAGCTGGCCACTGAATGGCCTTATTCTGTATTACCATCTTTGGTCAGCTGGGTTTCCTTTCTCCCCGCACACCAGCAGAAGTGCTTTGCTGTTCTCAGTAACATTCTTCTTGCCACCATAGAACAGTGCCATTGTAGAATAATGGATAAAAAGTATTGGGAATATGACACCTTAATCGGTCTTCTTAAATTGTTTCTCCTCGGGATTCATGGCTACACTTTTCTAGATTATTTTGTATCTCTCAAGGCATACCATTGGTGGCTGGGGTGCCTAGGGGATATATTCTTGATATTCTCCACTTACTGTCCTTGAATAATATTTTGTGGTACTTTATCATGAACTCTGGACTGCTGTCCCTACCCTGGGTCATCAATATGTGTCCACACTTTTCTCTAACTTGAAGACTGAGTTTATTTGTAAAATGGCCTGCTGGCCAAGTGGAAACACTTGGTTATCCAAAGATACTTGGAAATCCACAACTCATCATTCCTAGGCCAGCTCTTCTTTCCTCAGGTCTCCTCTGGCACACTGCAGATGGTCAGGTCTCCTCTGGCACACTGCAAATGGTCAGATTTCCTCTGGCACAGTGCAGATGGTCAGGTCTCCTCTGGCACACATTAACGCATATACACCGAGCCTGTGCTTAGAGTAAGAGATACTCAGCATCTCTTGAATGCCAACTTGTAGAGAGAAGACTTAAAAAATTGATTTAGGTAAAATTGATTTAGGCCTTTTAGAGTTCATTTAATTTTCACAAATAATTCTAGAGTTAACAACATAAAAGCTATCTCCATTTTAATTGTTCTAATTTTTAAGTCTACTTGTTTTAAATGTAGGACATTTTTAGCATGGATCAGTGGTATAACTAAGTTTAGGCTTTACATGACTTAAAACACATTGTTACTAGAGATTAATTAAAAGCAGAGCAGCATTTCAGTAATGAGAATGGAAAAAGCATCCATTCGTATTAATATGATAACCATTCTATAATCATATCATTACCTATAAATTCATATATAGGACAAGTTAAGACTATTATGTCATGTGATCCCATTTCTCCTATGTTTATCACCTTGAAAAATGTATAATGTGGTAAAAATCCATACATTATAAATATTTTTTCTGTCAAAGAATTTGTAATTTTATTAAGAAATGTATTTATTATAAGGGAACTGAAGAAAATTGCTAAGTGATTGATGTGAGATCTGCTAAATTAAAAAAAAGTTCAGTATCCTCAAAGTCCTTAAAATAAAGGTTTATTACTAAATTATTACCATATTACTAAAGTTTTTCTTATATAGTATATGTATGATGCTAAGTGTTCTCACTAAACGTAGTGCATAGGGATTATTGCTGGTTGTTAACTGAGGATATTGATACTAAGGGACGCACAGAAAGCATTCAAGCCAGTTCATTTCCTGCCCTGGTATCTGCAAGCACCCCAAGGGTCATTCTGAGTTCTTGGACTGTGCTGCCTGGTTAGAATTCCGCTCTGCCCTTACTGGTGGTGAGAGCGTAAGTTGCTTAATCTTTCTGTGCTTCAGATTCTTCGCCTTTAATGGGGATAATCACATTTCATGGAACTGGTATGAGAATTACATTAGCTAATATGTACAGAGTGCTAAGAATAGTGGTGATTACATAGTAAGTGATCTGTTTGCTATTCCTTTAGTGAGTATCTGTTTTATTTTACATGGAGATTTTTTCTCTTTATCATTTGAACTGATGAAACAGTTTTATAAATATACACTAAAAGTCATAAGAGCATCTACTAGATTAAAACACAAACAGTTTCGTCATTCAAGAAATGTATCTTAGGATGTTGGGGGTAGTTAAGTGGTGGAGTGTGTGATTAGCATGTGTGAGGCACTGGGCTCAGTCCCTCATGACAGGAAGGACAGGAAGAGAGAAGGGAAGAAAGGAGGAGGGAGAATCTTGAAAACCTACCTGTCTGTGTTCTGCATTAAGTACTGGGGTTAGAAATCTATGTGGTCCAGTCTTGGCCTGAAGGCACATGCCAGCTATTTTGAAAGTGTCCATTGCTATGCTTCGTAACAACTGCTAAGAGTGCTGTAGAGAGCCGAAGCAAGCAATGGGTCTGGTGAAAGGCAGGAGACAAGGTTTCGGGGAGCAGGAGAAATTTCAGGGGAGTCTCAAAGTATGACTAATAGGTTGCTGGGAAGAATAAAGAAGAATTTTTATTTTTTAAACTAAACAAAGTAAAATAAAAGCATATTTGTGAGCTATTTTATGTGCTCTTATATTCTTTGTCTAAAGAAGATGATAGTATGCTAGAATTATTATGTCTTATGTTTAGATATATATTTGCATCATGTTATTTGTTAACTCTTATTTTTAAAATCTAACTTCAATGTTTTTAGTTGATTAAATTTGGGACATATTTTCCTTATAGTAATTGTATTTATTGTACACTACATATTGATAAAACTTGGGAACATACTAACTGAATGAAATTTGTCACAAAACACCATATATGATATGATTATGTTTACAAATTCCATTGTTTTCATAGTTGGCAAACTTAGAAGGTTAGGTTACTGGTTGTCCAAGGTCGGAAGGGGAGGAGAGGGTGAATGGGAATGCTGATGATGGCTAAGGAAGGAAGACAGAGCTTCGTTCTGAAATGATGAACTATTCCAAAATTAATTGTGCTGATGGTACATCTTTGTGAGTGGACTAAAATGATTGAATTGTCCACTTTAAGTGAACATATTAAACAGAATATGAAATTTATATAAAGCTGTTTTGAAAAATACATTGAGTTCCCAATACTAGGATTTTTCCTTATTTCAAAATAAAGAATGTACTCTTTCCTCTGTTCGAGCATCGTAGCGCAGAGTAAATTATCTGCGTTGTCATTTTGAATTCCCAGTGGGCAACTCTGTATTTTGAACATGGAGGGAGGTGGTGCTCAGCGCTCCAAGTCGCCAAGGGTTACAGGCGTAGCAACTTGCCAGCCTCTTCGCTTCTGTAGGATGTGCATCATTAGTGATGATTCCAGAATGCGCTCAGCTATCAGCTGTCGTATGTTTGGAACAACATCATTATAGGTTAAAGTGTCCTTTGGCCAGTTGCTGCCTTGAGTTGGCCCTGATATCTGTCAGGTTAGTTTTGTACCTGACTGTTATCAGGAATGTGGGTTCACTAGTATCCCCTGTCATCACTGTTAATGAGGCCTGGTCAGCTCATTAAACCCCTTTCTTTAGTCCCAGCACTGGGTGAAGGGGGCAGGGGGGATTGCTGAGGTGAGAGAATAGCCATGAGTTCAAAGCCAGCCTCGGGTACAGAGCGAGGTGCAGTCAGCCTGGGCTAGAGTGAGCTCTTGCCTCAAAGGAGAAGAAGAGAAGATGTTCATTGTGGAGCATAGGTGCTGCTGTGCTGTCTCCTCTGACAGTTGACGGCATGAGAGTTAAAGAAGGTAGACCAGTTGGATGTGGAGGCTTGTGTCTGCCACCCAGAATCTGAGACTGAGTCAAGGTCACCATGAGTTTAATGTCACCCTGGAATATACAGGCAATGCTGGAGAGAGAAAGAGGGAGTGGTAAAAAAAAGAGAGAAGAGGGAGGGCAGGAGGAAGGAGGGCAAAGTATTGAGAGAAATTAAACCAGATATGCTTTTAATTATCTTTTTCTTGGGCTGTTTATTGTAGCAGGTTATTTAATTTAGGTTAACAAATATAAGGTAGCTCTTGAAAGTACAAATGCACCGTACACATTTCTGTTTATAAATCCAATAAACAGACTTTATGAAGAGAAGAGGCACCATAATCTGACTGCTGAGCTCAGGTCTTCAAAACTGCATACCAGAAACCATATGATTTTAATTTCATATTTGTAGTTTACCCAGAAGCCCTCAACTAGGATACTAAAACATATTCTGAGAAGAAAAGCAACTATTCCAAATGATAGTGCTTCAGTCCTTAGATAAGGACTAATAATAAGTTAAAATTTCCAGAAAGCTAGAGCATCACCTACATTTCAAGTCGAAAGAGTGCTGCATTTTAACTGTCACTGTTCTTAATGGAATTCCTCACTTTTTAAAGAGCTTCATGTAATCATATTCAAAACCTTTTTATCTTTTTGATTATATTCAGCAACCACAGCTAAATATTTCAATACCAAAGCTGAAAGTCATAGCGACATATCAGCACATGCATAATAAATGACAGTTAGTGAATGCTCTCTGGGATACATTTATTTTCAAGTCTATGGCCTGCTTGTGTGTAGCACATGTACTTTTAGTGAAGGATAACGTGGTGGTGTGCTATCAGACACTTTGTTTTGGCCACAGAAGAGTAGCTAGTGCACTATTTTTGCTAGAGTACAAAGAACACGGGCAGGGAGCATGTCAAATATCTAACAGGCAAAACAGATTGTTCTGATTTAAAATGTAGTGAAACATGCATTTACATACAATTTTCTATAATCTTGTTAAAGGTTACTAGCCGTCATGTTGGTGGCTGGTTGGCAAAGCTTGCATGTGTTTACTAAGTATACACACAACCCTAGATGCTCTGCTCTAAGAGCTGAGGTGGGAGTTGTCATCTTCCAAATTGCTAGAGAGTCAATACTTAAAGTCTAATGGCTGGACTATGTTATCAGACCCATCATTAGGGTCAAGTGCTGAAATTTAATTGGAAAATATTGTCATTATTTAGACAAAGTCCACTTATTCAGATGTTCACCATATAGTCTTTTTCGCCCTTCAAAGGAAAATGATAAAATGGCAACTGTGTGTTAAAAGTTTTAACCAAACAAAATAGCTGGTGTGTGTGTGTGTGTGTGTGTGTGTGGGTGGGTGTGTGCGCGTGCACGCGCATGTGTGCTCACACGCGCATGCCTGTGGCAAAGTATAACCTGCTAGCATAGAGAAGGACCTTTCTTTGGCCAAAAGTATATTTCTTATTCATCTTTGTTTCATGAATATCTTACACAGTGCAATTCAATGAACATGTAGCTTAATGTTTATTGAATGGCTGAATGTTGTGGATGAGAGAAGTGACTGATGCTTGTACACATGAGTAGACCTTTGTGACAATCTGGTGAGAACTGAAATTATATTTCCAAATTTTTGAACAGTAATGCTTCAAAAAAGTAATGCTTCCTATAATAAATAATCCAATTTTTTGAACAATAATACTTAATGCAATCAAAAATAAGCATAAAGATTCTGGAATATATATAATTCCATAGTTATAGAAATATAATCTACAAATGTATTTACTTGGTAAATATTATCTAGTGATTTTTGTTTAATAAACCAATTTAATAAGATTGGAATGTTATTCAAGTTATCTCTGCCTGTGATTTTTACAATCAAAAAGAAAACTTCCTTTTTAAATACCTAGCAAAGCGCTTTTAGATGCAACTATACGAGTGATAATGTGTTTTTACAGGCATATTTTATGCCTTTACTGTCTAGGTGAAAGGAGAATTGTAGCATTTCTAATTCTCATATCCAATTTAAATTTGAAAGCTAAGGAATATAAGTGCAACTTGTTACCTAGAATATTTATATTATTTAGAAGATATTTCTATGTGGATAATTTTGTGACAAAGTAGTGTATTTATCTCTTAAAAATGCATTTGTGTTCCTAACTAATGGGAAGGCAGAAGGTATTTTTGGTGTCATCTTTCATCAAGTGAGACCTTTCTGAAGTTTCATTAATGGTTGTGTGCAGCATTCTTGTAGATAGGGTTACAAATTCAAACTAAAAGGGATAGAAGAGCAGATCTCTCTCTTTCTCGACAGTGGCAGAATCACACACCCCCCCCCCCAGGATGCCATGGTCCTTCAGTGCTTGCAGATAGAGTGCAAAGCCTGGACTTGGTGTGTCAGTGTGTAAGGTCACCTCAGACAGTGCAAGGAGTGCATTTCCTGAGTAATCCTATGTGCACAGGCTGCAGAGAGAAAGTCAGTCTCCCTAGCTATCCATTTAGTAACCGTGTCAGGGGCTTGGGTTAGTTTTATAGGAAAATGAAGATTAAAGGCATGTTTTAAAAATAGCCACCCAGCTTTATTGTTTCCTGACTGACTAATTTTGTAGTGTAATAAACAACCACTATCCATTTCCCAGCCCCATGGAGTGAGGATTGTGAGCCTGGTGATACTCATGGGTTGCCTCGGCTGCTTCTCTTCCTGGGCCATTTCCTCCATGCTTGGTTTGAAGTGAATGTGGTTCTCTTACCTACTCCCTTTCCCAGCTCTCCTCCCTCCTCCTGAGCTCCTGGCCTGGAGGTGGACTTGTGAGCCTCCTGCCCCGGGTCTGCTGCCCGCCCACCAGCTGCCCTTCGCAGGACCTTCACCATCATCCCATCATTCTGCGTCCTCCTCTTCTCCCACCTCCACACCACTGGGGCTAGCGCTTCTCTCCCTGCCTCCCTCCATCCCACTCCATCTGGTCATGACTCTACCTGAACTCCTACAGTGGCCTCCGGCTGGTCTCTCCACATAGTGTGTCCAGTGTGTCTCATCAGTTTTCAGATAAAAACCAGATTGAGCTACTGAATATGTGTTATTGTATCACTCATACCATTGCTTTTAGAGTAAAGTTTGTTTGTTGTTAATCTATCCTATGAGTGGTGTTAGGGCTTATGCTAGATTGCCAAGGTTCTGTCTTAGTCCAAGTTTTTTAGTTTTTCTTGTGATAAAATAGCTTGGAAAACGAAGTAAGGTATTTTTGGCTCATAATTTTAGAAGTTTCAGTCCAGGATTGGCTGCTTACCTTGTGGCTCACTGTGAGCGCTTGCTTGGTGCTGTATACGACTGCCAGAGTAGGCCTGGGAGGCCGTTAATATTTGTTGAGTAAAATTAATGAATCAATTTATTACATAGCAGTGCCATTACTTTTAAATGTTTTTATTCAGGAAATTTATGACACAGGTAGAAAAAGCATGACAGTTTATCATGAAGAGAACATCCTTTAACCCAGCCCCAAGGTTAAAAGTAAATGACTGCCGACTCCCCAGAAGGCTCTCCTGCGGCTCTTGTTCTGCTTCTTCTCGGTTCTCTTTCGTTATGTTCATTTGTGGACTCATCAGAGCTTTCTGCATGTAAGACATGTCACATGTGAGTTAGTGTTACTTCTTCCTTTCCAATGTAGATGACTTTTTTTTCCCCTTCTTACGGAAAAAAGTTTGGCTACTACTTCTAATATGATGAATAAAAGTGGCAAGAACAGACATTCTTGCCTAATTGAAAGCTTTCGGTGTTTAACCATTAAGGATGATTTTTTTTTTTTGAGATGGGGTTTCGCTCTAGCCCAGGCTGGCCTGGAATTCACTCTGTAGTCTCAGGGTGGCCTCAAACTCATGGCGATCCTCCTACCTCTGCCTCCTAGTGTGAGAGCCACCATGCCTGGCTGAGGATGATTTTTATGTCTCATCTTTTTATGACAAAGTGACTTATATTATATTGAGATAGTTTCCTTCTATTCTTAATATGCTAAGAGTTTTTAGTCATGCAAGCATATTAAAATTTTTCCCAATGCCTTTTCTTCATCAGTGGATTACTCTGATCAGTTTACATATTGACCGTCCTTGCGTTTCAGGGTCACTGTGCCCAGTCATGTTCATGTGCACTTATACTCAGCTCTCTAGTTTTCTGATGAATATTTTTCATGAACTAAGGAATAATTGGTTTGTAGTTTTCTTATGGCATCTTTGTCTGCATTGATGTCAGGATAACTTGAGCCTCCTAGACTGAGCTTGGAAGTGCTCCTTCTTCAATTTTTTGATAGACTTTCAGAAGGATTGGCATTTGTTCTTTTTTAAATGTTTGATAAAATTTTCTGAAGAAGCCATCTGGTCCTGATCTTTTTGTTGTTGCTGTTTTCTTAGAGAGAGAGAGAGAGAGAGAGAGAGAGAGAGAGAGAGAGAGAGAGAGAGAGAGAGAGAGAGAGAGAGAGAATGAGAATGAGAATGAGAATATAAATGTTTATGGGCATGCCAGGTCCTCCTACCACTGCAACAAACCTCCAGACGCAGGCACACTTTGTCTGTGGAACCCCAGCCATCAGACTTTGTGAGCAAGAGCCTTTGACTGCTGTGCCATCTCTCGAGTCCCTGTTTAATCTCTATAGCATTGAGGAATGCCCCTCTTTTATTTCTGATGTTACTTGAACCTTTCCTTTTTTCTGTTGTATAGTTTCTCTCTGTACTACTTATTTCTTTTCGTCTGTTTGTGCTTAGCATGTTCTTTTTCTAAGATGTTAAAGTTAGGTTGTTAATTTAGGAGTGTGTGTATTCATTTAATGATTAATCAATTATTCATATAATGATTCAGCTTTTATTTCCTCTTACTTTTGGCATAGAAACCTTTCCTAGAACTTAGGGATAAACCTTGGTCCACTACCTTTTAACTTCTGAAAGAACACACACACACACACACACACATTTTATCACTAAGTCATGCTGATTAGAGTTTTGATGTTTAATTATGTGTGCTAATTAGTCAAATAATTCTATAATACAGTTTACAACCTTCTACATTTTGTATCATTCCTAAAGGACTAGGCTCGAGCGCTGAGGCTCAGTAAGTACTTAGATGAGTTTGTGAGCAAGAAAACCAAGAACTGTGGAATTTGACCTTGTGTGCTTAGACATGAAGACGGAGGTACTATTTCTGAACAAGGCCCACTAACCTGCCCACAGTTTGCACGAGACAACTTGGTTTGAAATTTTTGGCTTTGTCATCACAAATAGAAATAATAAAACAGAATTTTTTAAAAGGAAATATAAAAACCAAAAACTATAATTAATAGTTAAGTATGCAAATTATTACCCACTTCCAGTAACTTTCCACTTACTGAAGTCATGAGATCAAGGCAGGAACACAACCTGAGACTTCCTCAGAGGGATCTGGAACAAAATCAATACATTTTGGTCACATTTAGCAATTGTTGTCTCAGTGACGGAATCACCCACAGGCTTAGGGTTAGTTTTCTATGTGCAGTATTGCTTGGCAGCTCACACCAGCAGGCATATGAAGTGATGCAGAGACTGTTTTAAGTCCTGGCCTTGAGGCTGTGGTGTTAATTGCCAACTTGTGCTGAGTCTGTATGTTGAAGAAGGAACCAACTTCAGCATGTTAAGACCATGACTGTTAGAGCAGAGCTCGGAGCCGATGGCTGTGCTGATGGGAGACTTAATGGCTGGCAGAGTTCAATCCGCTATGCTGCCTCCAGTCTCTGGGTAATGGTATTAGCTAGATTTTAAACGGAGTGCTGAGGAAGATGAAATAGAATCGTAGGTATTATATCTGTCTTGAAAAACAGATAATGAAATTGTTCTCTTGCTAGCATATATTTTACTGACCTTTGTGGAGTCAAATTAGAGAACACATGTGTCCCTGTAGAGTTAAAACCTTCTGCCAAGGTGCATCTGTGAGTCCTAAGAACCCTGGGGTTGAGTAGAGCAGGTCAGTTTTTTCTTTTTAAACACTCAGAATATTATAGCATATTTTAGACTAGCTGGAGAGAAAACGTGCAGTGTACATTGAATGCAACTAAGTTCTTTTCTCTTTGTTTCTTCTTTACAGAACCTGGAGAAAGTTCTTATGGAATTCAGCCACAAGGAGTTGTTTGATTTCTATAACAAGGTCTATATTTTCAAGTTAATTTTCTGATATGTAGGGGTTTGCCTAACATTTTCCTCTATTTTTATGTTTATTTTTTAATGCCTATTACAGAGCTATATTCTTTAAACTTGCCTAAGTCAAGAAGAAGATGAGAACAGTTTTAATCCAGCAGTAGGATTGGTGCTGTGGTGTAGTGCGTTAGCAATGAGCTGTATGGCACCTAGCCTCCACGACCCTTGAAATAATTCAGGTGCCACGAGGTACTTTACCTCTGGCTGAGGATGGAGGGGGGCGTGGACAGGAAGAGGCCGGCTCTTGGAGAAGCATCTTCCAGTGCAGTTCACATTGCTTTTCAGCCTAGTAAATTGCACTTCCCCAACATCCAAATGTTAAAATCTTGTCGTGTAGTGATAATTGAAAATGAAACAGCTGGTTGTATTTAGATCAGTATATTTGGAAGTCCTCCTTTATAAATTGGAGACTCAAATGGCAAGCATAGATTCTAATATCTTCCCAGGATGAGAAAAACTGCTGTCCATGGCGCTCTTGTTGCCCCGTGGATGGAGTTACTGAATGCTTGGTGCCCTTTCCGCCCCTTCACTAACTCTCCTCTTCATCTTTGCTTTTGCAACTAGCTGGAGACCATACAAGCACAGCTGGATTCCCTCACGTGAAGCTTTGGAAGATCTGTTTCTCTGTCAACTTCCTGCCACCTCCTTGAAGAGAGATCATCTGCACAAGTTTTCTGGAGGATTCAGCGACTTTCTTTCTGCAAAGAACATGACTTATCCCTTCTTAAACAAATAATAACAAAAGAGTTCATTGTTAAGAACAGCAACATTTTAACATTAGCAGTTGTTGGGAACACCTGTTTGTACACACCCATCACGCTTTCATGATGTGCACGAGCACAGTGCGGAGCTTCAGCAGCCACATTGGTAAATGTAAGGAAGCAGCCACACGAGTCAAGTACATAGTGGCATTTTCCCATGATGAGTTTATTTTTCATGAGAAATAATAGAGAAAAGAAAGATAAAATGGAGCTAGCAGTATTATATCGGTTAATTCCAATGTGAGCTTTTTTTCTCTGTCCCTTTACTTTTTTTTCTGAGTTCAAGGATATAATAATAGTGCTGCTTTTGTGGGTGGATATTGCCAATTAATGATTCACTTCATGGTGTGGAGGACAACTCCAGATCATACATGGAAACCGATGTGTGCTAAGTGGCTAGGCACCTCTTACATTCTTTTTCAGTGAATGTGCTTACTGGTTCAGTCAATAAAATTATTCTGCTTTAGAGTTATTTGAACTGAAGTGTTGAATATTTTGATTTAATTTTATTATTATTTTTTTTTGGGGGGGGGTTCAAGGTAGAGTCTCACTGTAGCCCAGGCTGACCTGGAATTCACTATGTAGTCTCAGAGTGGCCTTGAACTCACGGTGTTCCTCCTACCTCTGCCTCCCGAGTGCTGGGATTAAAGGCGTGCTCCACCACACCTGGCTGAATATTTTATATTTTAAGATATGATTTGTGTAAATTTATGATTGCCTGTAAAAAATTGAATTTTTGTGAATGAGATATTTATCTTTTATTGTTTCCAGGGAAGAAGTTGAAGTGGAAAAAGTACAAACACGAGTTTTTTCACATGAAGGGATTTTATTTCAAAAATGCCCTATTAGTTAAACAAACAAAATCATTATATTTGAAGCATATTTTTTTATATAAAGTCTTTGGGTAATACAAGTATTAGACATACCTCAATCAATAATCAGTATGCAGAATTTATGCCTACTTTTATTTATGTGTGTTGTATTTTTTTTCTTAGATAAATTTAATGTTTAGGTTATTTCGGAAAGCAAATATTACAACTGTTTTCCATAACTGATTGATTGTAAAGGTTTTAGAATTCCAGCTACCATTACGCCATTGTTACAGAACTTCATTTTGTTGAGCTCTTTGTCTTGTGCTAATGAAAAATAGCACATGGATGACAGGAAGTGAGGTTTACTGGGAAAAGGGTGGAAGAGCCCCACAGTGTCGGGCAAGCATCCTTAGGACTTCAGCCGGCATCCAAAGATGAGAGAGAAAGGAGCGAAGGAACAGTTGTTTTCTGAGTTAGGACCAGAGGGCTCAGCAGTGAGTGTGAGCAGCTTCTGGGTGGAGAGGACATGATCTCACTCAGGATAACTGGCCTGTCTGTTGATGAAGGTCGGGCTCCACCCTCCGCTTTTTCACACTGAGGACATGGGCGGGAGGCAGAGTTCCTCCACCAAAGACATCCAGGCCTGCTAACGTCTGCCTGCCTGCAATAGAACATCTCTGAGGTGATGGATGCTTCCTTCTGTGGCTTGTAGACTGGCTCTTTATTTTCTCTTTTCTCTCCTTCTCCCTTAGACAGTCTTGCTGGGACCCTTAGGCTGGGTTTAAGCAAACCCACCTCAGTTCCCCAAGTAGCTGGAACTACAAATCGCAGGTGTCCTTGTCCAGCTTTTTTTTTTAAGCTTTTTTTTTTTCCAGCGCCTAAAGGTGAACTCCAGAGGTATTGTAAACATTTAGACTTCTTTTCATGAACATATAAGTATCTCCAATCTCCAGTTGAATTTGTTGCTCTCCCAACAGTGGCCTTATAGATAGGTAGAAATTTTTATTGGTTTAATTGAATTCCCAGAGTAAATGTCTAAGTTAAATATAGTAGCTCATTTTGAGCTCCCAGAAATATCAACTCATACAAAAACATGGTGAACAGTATTCTTTCCAGTAGCTTAGTTCAACATGGTTTCACTAAAATCACTAAACAAAATGTGTAATTCCAACAAGGCTGGGAAGAATAAAAAGACTGCAACCTACTATCTCAGTACATAATTGGATGATGGAATGAAACTAAAATGGGTTCACGAAGGATTTTCTGAGGATGAGTGAAAATGGCAGTAGAACTGTAAAGCAAAAAGTATTCCAGAAACAACAGCTCATGCAACATCTCAGTGGTTGTTGGCCAGGAACCAACCAACCAAGTGTGGCCAGAGTTTAGTGAACAGTGTAGTAGTAGAGGGTTCTTCAAGTCGAGAGGCGGGCAAGGTGTCATTTCTGTGACCTAAATAAAGTGCGAATATATCTCGGGGTTCCCAAGTCCTCATCATCTTTGCCCTGGATTTCCTGGTATCCACTCTGGCCCTTTTCCAGGCCAGGTTTCATATAGAGCTATTTAAACATTAATTTTACTAATTATACTAGGTTCCTGCTTAAAATCCTTCAAAGGATCCCATTACACATCACATAAAATGTAGTGGTCTGGCCCTGGAGCCAGGGCACAAGTTATATCCTATTCCTAATTTGCTAAGCTAACTTTCCATGACCTCTGAATAGGAATAGAAATAGTCTAAATAATAGGAGTGTCTTGAGAATTAAGTGAGATAATTTGTGTTAACTGTTTAATGTGATCCCTGATTCCATAACCACATAAACATGTGAGTGGTACTTTTATAACTCCATGTAACTAGCCAGGAGCTCTGATAACAACTCCACCTTCTCAGGCATAATGCTAAGATACCCACTCTTAATTTTCTATCAACAAACTATGATAAGTATCAGAATCATTTCTGGCTTTAAGAAATCTTTTTTTCCTCTAACTCTACTCAATGAATTTTCATTTCTTGTTTCCTTCCATAGTGTCTTTATTCATCAAATAAGGGTCAGATAATAGCTGTGTTGACCAGATGTCTTTGCAAAGGGAACTCGATTACAATACACAACCCAGCTCACGCTAGACTTTGTCCCTTGCTGGCTTTAAGCAAGTTGCCATGAGGGTACATGAAGAGGGCCATGTGTCCAGGAACAGGGGTGACCTCAGAGTTGAGAAAGTCCGTCAGCTCTACTTCTTGGGCTTGCACGCAATCTAAGCCAGCCTAGAAGTGGACTCTGGTTCAGCCAAAGCTCCATCTGGGAATGCAGTCCACCTGACAGCTGGGCACAGCCTTGTGAGCTTCTAAGCCGTGATTAGACTCTTGACCCTCCAGAGCCATGACCTAAGTCTGTGGCATGTGGGCACTGCAGTAGCTCAGTTCCTGGGCAGCCCATGGCTTCTTCCACCACTGTGTGATGTGCTCAGCCTACAATTCTTGCCCCCTGGCCCCTTTCAGAGCAAGTATGCAGACCCCTACATTATCTTCCACTGCCGAGCTGCCCGTTCCTAGAGGGATAGAATCATAGAACACCAACAGTCATAACATGGACACAGGACAGGATGGGTTTCTGTGACTTCCCTTTGGTGTTGTCGGGCACATCATCCTCCAGGTAGGAATGACATTGTCCATCCTCTTTGCAAGTACCTGAGCCGTGTCCCTGATTCTCACCAGTGAACTGTGACTGGAGCTCACTCAGCTCGAGAAGACACTGGTGGGATGTCCCAGGGGCAGGGAGCCAGTCCAGAAAAGGAACCTGGATCCTTGTGCCCGTGCCTGTAACATCCAGACTCTCGCATGAGAAATCACTCACCTTGTTTGAGCAGTTATACAAGCAGCTCAAACCTGCAATTTAGCCTGTATCATAACTAATATGGTGATAACATAATTTTAATTAGGCAGTGATTTAACATAGTTTTGTTTCACAGAGAGACAAACATTTTCCAGCATATAGTCCAAACTATAGGTAAATATCAAAGAGAAAATAGCCAAAAACGAATTGCTTGCAGTGTGTAACTTCAGGATAAATTCTCCAAGTTACTAGTAGTACGGATTCAACATCCTCCCCCAGTAGAAGACTTTGAAGAACCGTGAGCATGTGCTATAAACTTCCCCGAAGGCTGAAGGCCTCGCATGGTTCCTTCTCGGCCGTTGAAGAAGCTGCGACAGTTCAGACTTGTTCAGACTCATCAGAAAGGAGCTGCTCAGGAACTAAACCTCAGCCTCCTCCCTAAAACTTTGATTTTTGCTAAAATATGCAAATAATCTACTCAATAGACCAGTCTCTTTTAATGCTAAAATTAGAAACACTTTAATTTTAAGGATATTATAGTAAAGCTTAATGGCATTTAAAATTTTGAGGAATTTTAGGGATTTTCATCCTTCCCCTCCCCCAGCCCCCTTCACACACACTTGAAATCCATTGACTGTCTTCTGCATCTCTGAAGGGCGAGGTTGTGCTCAAGGTGAAGGGAAAATTTCTAGTTTCTATTTCAAAAGAAAGGTGTAAGCAGGTCCAGTTTGTAACTCCATGAGGAAGAAGGGAGCACAGGGTTAGAGAAACTGTTTTAATCTTCAAGGCAGAAAAAAAAATAACTATATAACAATGTTCCATTAGCAAATTTTGAATTCAGTCACGTTTAACCTCTTTTAATAAGAACTTGAGAATAATTTTCTAATTGATTTTTGAAAACTTTTTCCCCTCAAAGAAATCTAGGTAAAGGAAAACAGAAGATAGTAAATATAGCAGTGACTTTTTTGTACTAATTTTTGATTTTGACATTTGAAAAAAAATTGATAGCGTTTATTTTTGAAGTTAGAAGAATTCGTCCTACCTGAATTACTTAAGTCAGTGAGAAAGGTTTTGTCCATCATCATAAGCATAGATTTGCTGTGAGGTAGGACCTCAGTGTTTTCTCAAGGTCTTCCCTCTTGTCTCCTTCTGAGCGGTCTACTTTTCCTGTATGCTCTGTTCCTAATCTGCTGGGTGATGCTTCTTGCAAGGTCAGGCTGCCTACAAGCAAAGCAGAAAGCTGTTCCCCCAAGAGAAGGCTGTTTAACACTCCACACTGGATGGTCTAGCCCCCCGCCACCCTGTGCACGAGTGTGGTTACTGTGCAGAGAAGCCATTTTACAAAGCTGAATCCTGCATCGCACACCGTGGACTCTGCATTGTGATCCGGCCTTTCTCTTACCTGCTGATGTACATAGTTCAGCGTGTTATATCGTGGAACTTAAATATTTGCAGAATGAATTAATGTAGTACATAAATAGTGTTTCTCCCTTTACCTCTATTTGCCAAAATAAAACCAAAATCATCATATAGCTTTCAGATTGCTTAAGCCAAATACATTAGTAATTCCATTAGGGACCAGCTCCCTCTCTTCTGGGAAGGAGCTTGCACAGATGGAGAATCAAGTCTACTAACCAGCTGAAGCCCAGATTTCTGCCACCCAGAAGGCTAGAGCAAATTTTCCCATTGCCATAAAGAGATTTATGATAGTCATGGAGTTGACCTACACATGCTTCTGGGTATTGGTGCGGCAGACACTGAGAACAATTACATTCCTACCAAGTTCTGGGGTTATTTATATGACAGAGTCCATGGAGTGCTCCAGAGAGCCGTCAACAACATTCTTCCATCGAGAGGTATGCTCAGTATGTAGCAATTTTGTGAGCTCATTACCCATAAGACTTTAATTTCCCACTGAAAAGAGTGTTCTGATTCAAGACACAGCAGACTTATTCACGGACACACTGCCTACAGAGACTTTTCCCCACTGACGAGGGACAATTCACTGACGACATTTGACAAAGAGATCTCTCTTTACATAGTGCAGTTATCAAAAATGTGCTCCCTGGACAAAAGTCTAAAAAATTATTTCAGATAGTGCAAAATACAGGAAAGATGGAGAGCCAGCAGGAAGGTGTTCGGTGGCATTTTAAACATTTTCTCCCTATGCATCCAGAATGCACCCTGGGATGTGGAGTCCCATGGGAGGGATCGATTTCTAGAGAGAATGACCTTGTGCAACTCGCCTTGCAGATAGCCCTGTGAACCTAAAAGTCCGCCCCCCACCCCCTGCCCTGTCAAGATTTTGGTACCTTTAAACGCAAGCTATGTTCTGATGTGTGGTAACTAGAGTAGCAAAAACACAGTGGATGCATCAGCCCAGTGCACATTCCTCACCCAGCAGGCTGGGGGAGGGGGCACTCTGGGGGTGCCCACCTTCGCCAGAGAAGCTGTTCACTTCCCTCCTAGGTTCGGGTCAGCAATCTTGTGCGCTTGCTGGTGGGCTCAGAAGTGTCGATGGGCCCTTGGAGGGTGCCCACGTCTGTGGATGTAGTCCTTGGCGTGCTCGAGGATGACTTCCCTGGCAGTGCCAATTGTGCAGGCTGGGGTCTGTCTGGCCTTCAGGACACACTCCTCAGTATCCTGGGACATTTCCTCAGATCAGTGCATCCCCAAACAGGCAGCTCGACTGGGCATCTTTTCTGACTTTACACTTTCTGTTTAAAGGGCAGTTAAGAAAATCTCAAAGCATTTTAGTTTTCTCCTATTTTAGCTCCACGGTCTGCTAGGAAAAGGGGAGCCACACAAATCAAATTCTCTTTCCAGAGACTCATTTTGGTGGTGGTGATTGTTATTTGAAAGGGGGGGGAGTTCCCTAAAATTAAATAATTGTGCATTTCATGGGCTAAGACAAACTGTCCTGTAGGTTTTGCTGAAGGACACCACCTCTATACCTAGGGTGTCAAATCTTTCTCCATAGGATGCCAAGTTCATCTATGGGGAGAGCGTAGGTGTTTTAGAGAAAAAATGCCTTCCCTCTCCACCTACTTTCCTGCCGTCCTGTTCTAGCCCCTCGAAGCCCGTAAGGAAGAGTAATTTGTCATTGTGTTCAGTTAGTTATGAAATATTGTTCAGCCGTGTTTACTAATGGGAGGAGCGCCTGTTTGTTAACAGGCTTCTAGCCCGTGGGGTGGAACTGTGGGGGTCCTCTGGGTGGTTCTGTCCATCTTCAGATGCCGCAGCGAAGCCTCGCTGCTTTGGTTTGATGCTCTGGAGATGGGGTCTGATGAAGGGGCTTTGGGGAACGAAGTACCCGTCACTAGACGTTAGGAGTGTACATGTCCAAGCTCTGAAAGAGCCAAGCGTCACTCTCTCCCACCTGCTGTCGGTCTTTCTGGATGCAGCTCCCCTGGGATAGCGAGAGCAAAGGAGAGACAGACAGGACAATGTTTAGACAGGTGGCTGTGCTCATGTCAAGGGCCATTACCATAACAGTCCTTCCTGTCCCTCACAGCTCTTCTGGAATAGATGCCAAATTTTTCTATTATAAAAATTTGTACAGAGCCATAGACAAAAATATAGGAGGTATCAGTTTTACCTTTCACTTCTCAAGTGGGCCTTGAGTAAGAGAAGACAGCTTTAAATCAATGGCTTCTCACCTTCCTTCCACTCAAAATTTCACTGCTCTGAAAGCAGAGAATTGGCGGACCAATTTCAAAGATTCCTTGGGAGCGCAGCGGTAGAATCTTGTTCAGTATGCGTAGAAATCCATCCCCAGAAAGAAAATCGATTCCTTCATCACCCACCAGCCATGACACACAGGTGGACAGCTGTTGTTCCAAGTTTCTGGTCGGATAGAAATTGATGTCACACTCACCTTCCCTTGAACTTCTGAGAGATCTTGAATTTCAGCCTCTCTCTCCAGCTCCAAAAGCAACTAAGGCATGGGCTATGCCATGAGTCTGTCTTAGAGCCTTTGTTTGTGGAAGGAAAATAAAACCTTGCTCCTTTCATCCAAACTCAGCATTCATAATGCAGCCCAGCCAAGGAACCCGGGAAAAGAAGGAAGAGACGGTAACTGCCATCAAGTTGTCCTGTGTTCCAGTAACAGATGTCCAGGCCACTTTGGGGAACCTTTGTGAACCATCTTCTGAATGCATTGGCTCATCTGCAGGCAGGGCTGATTCACATCCCGTGGGATTCGCTTCAGGCAGGGGAATGAATGAATTAAAGAGTCCTTCCATGTGTTAGTTCACCCTGAAGTATTTAACCCATCCCAGTGTGTATGAGGAGCAGCAGAAGAAACTGGCTCTGCGATGCCAACTTGCTTCTGCCTCAATTAATGACTGCCATCCCCGAACATGTAAGTGCTTGTTGGCTGAACGTCATCCCCAAAATGTGTTATAGGCAAGACAAGAAATACTAATTGTATTAGTGACATTTAGCTTTAAAGAACATACAACATTTCAGTTCCCTGCAGGAGGCTCTGAAATATCCTAGGATCTGCTTCTCAGTAATTAAAGTCATCTGCCTCTTTCTGCTTCTCCTGTTGGGCTGCCTTTGTGGGGGGAGAGCCAGATGGGCCCAGGCTCCTCCCGCCCGCAGGCCAGTCAGCAGGTCCTCACTGTTTTGCCCCCTTCAGCCACAGCTTCCTACCAGCTTCCTCCCTCCATGAATCATCAGTCCCAGGACAGGCAGAGTGGGAGCTGCAGACCACCAAGAAAGAACTCTGGGCAAAGAGAAGCTCCGAGTTCAGATGGAAGTACCCAAGATGCCCAGGGAGAGCCCTGACGTATCCTGCTTGGTTTAGCCTGCAAGAAGACAAGAATACAACAAACGAATGAATGAGTCAACTGTTGCTTTACACATAGACCCAAGTCTTTTCATTCATTAAGAGATGGAGGAAAGAAAGGGAAAAACATGGACAATGGTAAGTTAGAGAAAGAGAGAGGGAGAGAGAGAATGAATAGACATTGTTTTTAAAGAAAAATAGTTAAGGAGCTTTTGGTGGCCTCCTGATTAGCATATTAAAATAGGATCCTGGACAATACCTTTTCCCGGAAGCTCGGTTTGCTTGACTTCTCGGTCACTTATGCATTTACGTACCCACTATCCAGTAGTCCAGTAAGTGAGTTACTGCTCAGGACCTGTTGTCCAGCTGTGGCCTGAACAGCAAACTTTTCATGTCTCCAGTGGACCACAGCCACATCTCCTCTAACTAACCTTGAACCCTGGCTCAGAGGAGGAAGAGCCTTCCAAGTTCATCCTTCCTTGGATAGTCTGTCAGCCCTGTGATGTCCCAAAAGGTTGCCTTACTCTTCAACATACTGTTTCATCATATCATAATGGTTCTTTATATTAAGCTTTCCATATGTAAATGGCTGTGACATTTCTGCCTGCAGAGAGAATCTAAACACCACCGTGGTGGGACAGAGGAAGGCAGAGATCTTGCCATACTTTTGGTCACCACAGATGGTGGGCTTTGATGGTGGACATGCAGGAGTTCTGGATGTGAGCCTGGGGTGCCATCTCAGCTCATTGGGATGGCCATAGGCAGGAAGCGAGAAACTTTTTCATAAATACTGCCACTCATTTGTTTGACAAAAATGATCAATTTTTGACTGGGAACAGCTATATTGGCCCCCCATTGCAAGTTACCGAGTACGTTGGACCCAAATGAGAGTCCAAATAAATGGTCACTGCTAGAGGGCGAGACTGAAGAAACCTTCCAGAGGAGAGAAAAACAACCCCCGAAAAGATCTGAAATGAACCAGAGAAATAACAAGCAGTCCTAAGGCTCAGAGAAGATTAAGTGCTTTGTCTGATGTCATGTGACTCCTCTTATCAGAGCCAGGAATAGACGACAGGTCTCTTAATCCTCGGACCAAGCACTTGCCATCAGATTGCACTGTTTCTCTAAGTGGATCGATTGGATGAGAAGGGCTGGTAACACAAACCATCATCAGCCAGTCGAAAAACTACCTGAACACATGGTCACCCCTACCTACCATCGAAGAGTTACCTTTGGGGGATCCAAGAACTAATCCTGAAACGCTACTACTTTTTGCACTACAACAGGTAGTCTTGTCAAAGATATTGAATTTGGGGTTTGATTTCCCTCAAGGTAATCAGTCACGTGTCAAACTACAGCACCCCAGTCTTTTGAGGCCAAGCGTGTTCCGTGTCCTGCCCTCCCCAGAGCATCACGGGATTGTGTGCTGTGGCCACATCCCCCATGGCCTCTCGGAAGAAGAAGCTCTGTTGCAGCTTCTGTGATGTTACTGTGCTGACGAACCCCTTTATCACATGGGCTTACTTAGCGGCCAGGACGGTTCTGTTTCTCATCAGATGTTTTCTTCCAAGGATCCAAGGCCTGGAATCCTTTATGGGTGAGAAAGCCACAAAGCCTGTTCCACTTACTCCTCAGAAGCTTCCCTAACAGCATGACTTGTAGCTTGAATCGTCTAATGAATGTATGGCCATATGTGACACTGTGTTCCATGAACTCTTCATCAACAGCTGGGTCACATACGATCCCTTGAGGGGAGTAGATGGAGCACGCTGAGAATGCCTTTGTTGGCTGTCCTTGGGAAGGAGCTGAGTAATCAATTTGGGATGTGCACACACCTCTTTGTTGGGAAGCAGTAGGCGCCGTGGGACCAGAGGAAATGTGCCTGCCCATGAGAGTCCTGGGAGAGGCCAGATGTTCCAGGAGCAGCTTCAGGGAAATGAGACCTCCACTTGGCAGGCCAGCCCTGGCTGGAGATGTGCCTTGTTGGCATTGCAGTTGAAACTTCCCTCCCTGGGGACTGTGCTGCTGTCATGAGCATGTCTCCGTTTGCTGGGTCAGTGAGCTGAAAGAACATCGTCAGGACGTGGCTGGTTGTCTCCTTGGATTCGCGCTGGATTTCTGAATTCTTGCACAGTTAGTGTTCTAGAACTCCAAGGACGCCTTCCAGAATGTTCTTTTGTAATATCCATTCAAGAAACCCCGTGATGGGCACTATGCCTCTGCCCTTTGTGACACACCATGTTAACTGAGACCTTGTCATCCTCACTAAACACCTAATCCAGGGTGCTGTGGCAGAGACACTCAGAGCAGTGGACCTCCAGACTTCCGTTGAACTAGAGACCAAGGCCGTTCCAGTGTTCTGATTCAGGCTCTAGAAAGAGGTCCAGCTTTGGAATATCACTCATTGCTCCCTGAGTGCACCATGCTGGCAAAGGAAATCAGCTGTCTGGCTAAAAACTCTAGAAAAATCCATGACGTTGTTCAAGTTTTTGTCAACTTTCTAGGATTTAACTTACTATAATAAAAATAAAGTGTATCATTTTAATTGTATGGTTCAATAAGTTTTGACGAATATATACACCTTTGCATCCATTACTACAGTTGAGACAAACTTCCCGCCATCCTCAAAGATCCTACGTGCTCCTTGTCAGTGTGCCCGTCCTTGGCTCCAGGCTTGCTGTCATCGTAGATGAGTTTTGTCTATCCTAGAACCCATGTAAATAAATGAAAGGCATATGCAATGTGCTCTTTCCTGTCTGGCTTCTCTACTTCAACTCAGGTTTGAGATTTATGGACATTGTTTTGTATCTCCCGAGTGCTCCTCCAGGGACCACGCTGTGAGGAAAGGTCATCTGACCTCTTATTGGTGAGTCTTTGTAGTACTCCCAGCTCGGTGCTGTTATCGATAAAGCTGTGTGAAAATCTGTCTTTTGAGAGAGAATATGTTTTGATTTCTCTCGTGAAAATGCTTAGGATTACAATTAACGAGTTGCATGGAAGGTACTTGTTGAATTATATAAGGATCTGCCTAACTCTCTTCTGAAATAATTGAGGGGTTTAGTAACTCTCATACTTAACAACACTTAAGGTTTTTTTTTCTGATTTGGGGGGATTTATAGATGTGTAGAGGTTGTAGTTTGCATCTCCATCATGACTGATACTGAAGGACTTTTTGTGCACTTACCAACCATCTGCATATTTCCTTTAGACTGTTGCCTATTCAAAGAGTTTGCACATTTGGAAAATTGAGGGGAGGGCTGGAGAGATGGCTCATTGGTTAAACAGCCTGCCTGTAAATCAGAAGGACCTGAGTTCAACTCCCCAGTACCCATGTAAAGCCAGATGCACAAAGTGGTGCATGCATCTGGAGTTCATTTGTTGTGGCTGGAGGCCTGGCATGCCCATTCTCTCTCTCTCACTCATTCTCAAATATAAATAAATAAATAACTTAAAAATTGAGGGGAGGCATGAGGACAAATATGAAAATAAAGTATAAGGGCATGTTGAATCAATTTTTGTTAACTTATTAATTTTGAAAACAAGTTTAAAATTTTGTTGATAGTCTTATTATATTGCTCATCTAAAGAGTTCTTGGAGGGCTTCTGGGAAAGAAGGTGGATCAGAAGCTTTACCAATGAAAGCCAGGATGAGAAACCAGTCAAGATAATTCCCAATAAGCTCTTTTCTAGCAAGAGACAGGATCTATCCATGAACTTATTAAGCCAAGTGAGATCTCCCCAGGGAAGCAGGGTGGATCCGTGTACGTACCCTGCCAGGCTTCTCCACACACACTCCAGTCCTGTGGGTAAGGGCAATGGAAAGGGCCCAGAAGTGCTTCTCCCCACACACACAGAAGACCAGGAATTGGTTGAGGCCTGTGGGAAGTCAGGCTGCATCTTCCAGCTCTCACACACTGAAGGCTGAAGCCCAGGGCTCTCCCTAGCCTCCCCTGGGCAGTGCCAAGCCGAGCTGACTTAGCACAGGTGGGCTAGAAACTCGATCCTGGAGCTAACTTGTCTGAACTTCCATGGGACAATGGGCCCCCCAAATCTGGTTCTGTAGATTTGAACTAGAAATGCCGATTGCTCCTCCCTATCAAAGCATAGCTCACTATCTATTTTTGTAAGGATGTTTCAATTATAGTATTGGTAATTTGTGACCTCTTTGCTTCTTGATCATTCAGGATAGAAGTTTATAAGTTGTATTGGTTTAACTTTTTGGATTAGTGAATTTTAAAAATCATTTTATGTTTTCAGTTTTATTGATTCTATAAAGTTCATTTCTTTGATATTTCATTCCTTCTGCTTAATTTCTTTTTCCCAGGCGAGGGATAGAGCTCAGGAGTATGATCCTGCCTTAGCAGGTAGAAAAATAAGACAAAACCAAAAAAGGCATATTCCTTGATTCTGAAGGCCAATTCTGTGACGATGACAGGCGCGCTCTCAGTGCTCTGGAATGGCTTCTGGGGCCTTCCCTTCATTGTCCGGGTAAGTCACCTCTGGGTCCTTTCTGCTTGGGCCAATTTCTTTACATTTCTTGGCCATATTCTTAGCATTCCTGCCCAAACATGCTTCTTCATACATTTCTGACCAGGCTGCAAATTTTCCAAATTTGTACACTCTGCTTCCCTTTTAATTATAAATTCTGCCTGTGAAGTCATCATTTCCCCCTCATGTCAGCATAAGCAGAAGTAACCATGCGGCAATATGAGCGCTTGGCTGATTTTAAAATTTCTTCCACCAGAAATCCTGGTTCATGGCTTTCCTTGTTCACCTTTCACAAAGCTCTGACGTGGACACGGGAGGCCATGGTTCTCATGGTTTTGCAGCTAAATAACACGGATGACCTTTATTCCAGTGCCCATTAGGATGGCTCTCGTTTCCTTCTGAGCTCTCCTCAGAGAGGCATTTGCTCGCCACAGTCCTATCAGCCGCCTGGTCATGACCTCCCAGCCAGCCTCTAGGAAGTTCCGATGGGCTCTAATCTTGATTTCAGGCTTTCTCTAGAACCACACTGTTTGAAGCTTAGTCTCTGGTTTGTCATCTTGACAAGATTTAGAATCATCATCAAAACAGATCTCTTAAAAAAACAAAGCAAATCTCTTGGTGTGCCTATGAGGGATTTTTCTAGATGAGTTAACTCAGGTGGAAAGGCTCACCCTAACTGTGGATGGTGTCGTCCCATAGGCTGGGGTCATTGTGGATGGTGTCATCCCCTAGGCTGGGGTCATCATGGATGGAGTCGTCCCATAGGCTGTCTCTCTCCCTCTAGCCACATATTTATTCCTCTTCATTTTAGGTGTGCTCTTTTAAAAAGCTGCAAGGGGGCTGGAGAGATGGGTCAGCAGTTAATGCTTGCCTGAAGAGCCTAACGACCCAGGCTCCATTCCCCAGCCCACATAAAGTCAGATGCACAAAGTGGCACATGCATCTGGAGTTCATTTGCAGTGGCTGGAGGCCCTGACACACCCATTCTCTCTCCCTACCCCTGTATCTCTGACAGCGGCAGAGCCAAGAGCCGGTCCCAACAGCTCCCAGGGGTTCACCCTGAAGTCCCAGGATTTGAGCCTTTCCTAACTTTCAGGGCATGAGAAGGCACAGCAGAGTGCACTCTGCTCTGTCCGCCCGCTGTGCCTCAGTTTCCCTCTTGGGGTTTTCGCTGCTAGCCTCGCCCAAGCATGGATGGTCACTGATCAGCCATAGATGTGAGCTATGTTTACGGGCAGGATTCAGGTTCCTCTTTCCTCAGTGAGTACCTCCTACCTCCTCAGGCCAGTAATTTGATGGGCTTTTCTTTTCATTTTGGTGACATGATACTGTTTCCACTGTGTCTGTGGCTAACCTCAGGACAGGGGACCTAAAAATTCACTGTTTGATGTTTTTCAGATGCCAGTTCCTTTCGCTGATCAGCCCGTATCTTTCCATCACCAGAACCATTAGAGTTCTTCTCTTTGTTCGAGTTTCACCAGGGTGCACGCTTGTTCTTTTGAGATGTGCTGCATTAAAAACCCACTTCAGGTCTAGAAGCAGAGTCTCCCAGACACCCAGTTTTGCCATTCGAGAATGGCAACGTGGCTTTTTAAAAATATAGATTGAGATGATCTATTACAATTTCCCACCTCTCCCATCTATTCATACTTTTCTATTTTATTTTCATATTAACCTTATTTGTTTTGAAGCTAGTCCTTATTTGTAAGGCTCATTTCTCAGCCTGCTTCTATTTTTATCTCTTGATTATCTGTCACTTTCTGCTTCCTTCCTGAACGTTTATTTTATCATATGCTGGGCAATGTGAATTTGAAAACTTTTAGAGACCTCAAAGTACTATCTTTCACTTTGTTGATCCACCCTTTCTTAACTGGACCTGTAGCGAGTGATCTGATGAGGTTCTCCAGGCAGAAGCTGAACGAAGAAACGACTTAACTGCAGTGTGTACAAGTCTCATTCGCCTCCAGTCAATCCCTGCTCTGGGATCTGCTTCCTGCTGAGGTCTCTGGACATCCCCACCTTGGCAAATCCCTGACGGTACTGTTTGTTTCTTCAGTCTGTGAGAGGGCCTTAATTCTGGTCTCCTAGCAAAGACTCTCTGAGTCAGCGCTTGGGCTCCAATCAATGGAGCTTGGAGAATTTTGCAAATGTCTTTCAGGAAAAACTGGAACTATTTTGAGTTCCATAGATCTCCAGGCCTGCGAGACCACCCAAGCTTCTCCTGGGTCCCCTGGCTCTGCTCAGACAGAAGCTGACCCTCTTGATGTGGCCTTTGACCCACATGCACCTGTGTGCAGAAGGAGGGCAGCTCCCTGGTCAGCTGCTCCCCACGCTGCCATGACAAAACACCCCACAGAAATGTGTTTTGCTTTACAGTTCTAGTCCACCATCGAGGGGAAGACCTGGGGTAGCGCACGGCCATGGGACAATGTGGCAGAGGCTCCTCACACCTTAGGGGTTCAGGAGGCAGAGGGTGGGCCAGAAGATGCTAGAATAGTCAGGACCTCTCCACTGTAGCACTTCCTCGTGCTAGGCCTCACCTCCTAGAGGTTCTACAACACACACACACACACACACACACACACACACACACACACACACACGCACGCACATGCACGCACGTGCACACACACACCCATGCACACATACACATGAGGCTGTGGGGGACATGTCATATTCAAGTCACAGGTGACCAGTTCGTTTCTGTCTCGTCTCTCTAGATCCTAATCCCTATTATTACCTCACTTTCCTTTTTCTAAAGATTTCTTTTTAAAAAATCACGTGGTGTTCTGTGTGTGAATTTTTGTCTTATCAGTATTGCCTTAGTGTGTCACAGGGCCCAGTCTGTGGACAGGTAATGGATGGTGTCATGGTTTGATCCAGGTGTCCCCCACAAACAAATGAATGTGTTCTCAGTGATTGATCCTCAGCTGATGGCAGTTTGGATTTGGTGTTGTTGGGGGAAGGCTTTTGGGGGTAATAATCCAGCTTCCTCTTGCCAGTGTTTGGCGCACCTTCCTGCCGCTGTTTGCAGTGCTGTAGTGGAGGTGATGTCCACCCCTCTGCTCATGCCATCATTTTCCCTGCCAGGATGAAGTCTCCCCTCGAGTCCATAAGCCAAATAAACCCATTCTTCCACAAGCCGTTTTTGCTCGGGTTCTTTCAGTGCAGCAACTAGAAAGCTGACTGCAACAGATGTGTAAACAGAACATTAGAAAAACCTGAGCAGAGCAGTGGTGAGAATATGCCTTCACTGTGGCTCCTTTGCGCCTTGTTCTGGATGGCCAAGAAGCAAAGTGGAGGGAGGGAAAGAAAGCTGAAGAAGGGGGAAGAAAGGAGAGGGAGGACAGAGGCGAGGGAGGGAGAGGTACCTCACAGACACTGCATTCTTGCCTCCCAGGCTGATCCAAGGGAGCAGGGTGTCCCCACTGAGCCCCAGGAGGATGTGCTCTGGGGAGAGGACAGTGAGCCTCACCACATGGCTCCTTCCTTTGACCTTCGCCTCGGCAGCAGGAGGGGAGAGGTGTCTTCCTTCTCTTCAGAGGGCTCGTTAGGGGATCTGTCAGCTGCCTGCTGAGATACTGTGCCTCTGTGCTGTGTCCAGAAGTGTACTGGGCACTGAGGAGGACCCTGAGGAAAATGAGGAAAGTCACTGTCCCAGCGGAGTCCCTGTCACACTTCTTTGTGGTTGTTGCCATGAGTCTTGTTCTATAGTGCAGGCTAGCCCTGATCCACAATCCTCCAGTCCACCTGCCTCACCCTCCCAAGGACACCGCCATAACTGGCTTTGATGCCTTTTGGAGGGGCAGAGGGGAGAGTTTTAGCAACACCCTCGGTGGTGTTCTTTGCTTATGCCCAGTGATAAATAAAGAGAACTGGGAACCTTCTCTGCTTCTCACAGTTTGCAGCTGACCTCACCAGCCACTCTCCTCCGATATATTAATGTCATTCTGAGAGCTTTGCCACTATGTGGAAAGTGAGACAGAAAAAAATTATGGGGATTATTGTATCAACTGGATCAGGCCAGGCATAGGCTCTTTCTTGGTAAGGTAAGGGGAGAGATGGCAATCTATAAGTAATCGTGAAACTATATCCGAACATAAAAGTGTCAACAGTATCGTCATGCAGAGATGATTGAATGTAAATATGATCTTTAGAAACAATCCCAATATGTGTAGCTTTAGAAATACTGGATTCTACTCGCAATTATTGCCAAAGATTTAAAAATTAAGTTTCCTTCCTCAAGCAGTTTAACTGTCAGAACGGATACTTCCATTATCTACCCATCCAAAGTTATTCAGTTGCTTTAATCCCTTCAAAATTAGTGGATTTCCACCATGGATTTCGCCAGAGGATTTTCCCAGCTTTGCAGATACCAATACTTACAGTGATTATGTGTGATCTATTCTCCTTCCACTATTTCATCTTAGAAAATACTGTTTTCCTAGTTTATCTCCAGTGGGAAGGAGATCAGGACTGAGTGTGCTATCAGGAGTTAGCTCTGCGTCATTTACTGGGGAGAAAATAGCCTTCAGAATTGCTGCTGAGGTGGTTTTTTTTTCCTCCCCCAAATCCCAATCTGCTCCTGCAAGAGCTACTCACAAGTCAGAGAAGGGCTGATGGAAGAAGTCTGGAATGAGCCAGGGGACATTTGGCGATGTAGCCAGAGGTCTCCGCTCAACATGACAGGAGAAGGTAGGTAGTGACATTTTGTTCTATTTTTTTTTCAAAACATAGAATGTTGTGGGTTGGCTCAATTAGATTCTAGATTATATATGGATTATATATTGAAATGTATGTTCTATATGTATATCACAGAAGTTAAAGTCTATTCATAAAAGGAAATTGGTAGTGTCTACTTCATCACCTCCTTCACCTATATTCCTAGCTTTATGTCGAGCATGGAACTGGAGAACATACTTTGCTGTATATGAAATAACTTAGATACAGTTCCGGATGGTCTCTCTCTATGGATGTGGCACATTCCTGCTTGCTGTAATAGAATATCTGAGACCGGGTAATTAATGAACACGAGTTCATTGATTCGAAGCTCTGAAGACCCATCGGGACGACGAGAAAGTCTTTGGCATGAGACAAATCATCACTATCACAGCTGCCAGGGCCCAGGAAACCTTTCAGTGGAAGGGGCGGATGAAATGGAAGTGCTTCTTTCACTCCGAGCCAGAGAACCTCCTCCGGGGAGATGGCGGTAGACACAAAACCAGAGGCTGCAGAGAGATCAGCATTAAAGGAGACTCATAACACACCGGATCTATAAGGCTCAGGGAACTTCACAGAGAGGAAGCAGAAAGAATGTAAGAGGCACAGGGTGGTAGGGGCACTCGGAGGCATTGTCTCACCCACGCGGGGACTGAAATGTGCATTCGTGACACCACAGAAAATACAGATAGATAACCCCACTGAGGAGGCCCTCAGGGAACGGGGATGGAGGAGAGAAAATATGAGTATTCCCAATGGGAATATGGCCAATATGCAATATGTTAGAACAGTAAAGTTCACAGTTCATTATAAAAAAATGAACCTTAAAAGGATCAAATCAATGTACAAATAACAGGTACCTGCCAAAAATGTTTAACAGTGAAGAAATACAACAAAATTGACCACACAACAGTGTTAAATTCACAATATCTGAACAGCAATAGAATTATTATTTATACCAAAGAAACTACCAGGAGCAGATTGTGATCAAAATACATTATGTACATGTCTAAAAAAATCTCCGTAAAAAGTATTTTAAATTTTTAAAAAAATGATCATTTATCCAGAGAAACCAGGAAACACAATGATTAATTATGAAAAGAAAATATTAATAAAAATAAACCTGAAAATGGCAATGATGGAATTATCAGAAAAGAATTTTTAAAAGCTGTTATAAATATTTTGTTTGTTAAAACAATCAAAGTATGAACATAATATAAAAGAAAGACACACAGCTCCAAGGAATGAAAATATAAATATAATATAAAATATGAAAACGGAAATGAAAATAGCACAAAATGAGTTTAAGAGATGAGAATTCCAGGAGAAAAGGTTAGTGAGCTTGAAGTGACAGACAATGACCCAAAGTGTAAAAGAAACATGAAGGGAGCTTCGGTGAGCTGAGGAGAAATGTTAAATAGTCAAGCTTACGGATTGGAATCACAGGAAAGAAAATTGGAACAGAACGTTTATATCAAAAACAATGGCCAAAAACATTCATTTGATAAAAACCTTAAACCTATGCATCCAAAAAGTTTAGTGAACTCCAAACATAAGAAACATAAAAAAAGAACAAATGATGTTTAGACACATTACTGCAGAAAATAAAAGATTGATTTATTGAAGGAAGCAAGAGGATGACAATATCTACAGAACAGCAAAGATAAGAATTAAACCTGAATTCTCAGAAAGCATGCAGGCAAGAGGAGAGCAGAGAGAAGTATTAAGGTACAAGGAGGGCTGGGAAATGTCTCAGCTGTTAAAGCACTTGCTTGCAAAGCCTGCTGGACGAGGGTCAATTTCCCATCGCTCACAGTAAGCCAATCACAGAGAGTGGCCGATGCATCAGGTGTTTGATTGCAGCAGCAAGAGACCCTGAGGCAGCCATATGCATGAATGCAAATAAATAAAACCTCAAAACAGACAGTGGTTATAAGAAAAAAAATCTACAATTGTTAGAATTTTATATTCTGTATAATTATTCTTCTAAAGTGTTCTAATTGGTTTGGGCCGTATATTAGCTACTTTCTGGTTGGTGGACAAAAAACACCTTACTGAAAGCAATTTGAGGCAGAAAGGGTTGACTTAGGCTTACAGTTCAGGAGGGCAGAGAGTCCATTATGGCTGGAAGCAGCTGGTCACTGCAGGGCTGTCAGGAAGCCCGAGTGAAAAGAGAATGGGGCGGAGCTTTATAGGCTGCAAAGCGTGCCTCCAGCCAATCACTTTCTCTGGCAATACAATGTTCACAACCTTCCCAAACAGTGTGCCAGCCAGGGACAAGTACCCACACATGAGCCTATGGGCGTCCACTTTACACTCATACCACCACAGGCCACTATCACAAATTACCAGAGGCTGATTTGTTACAAACAGTAGAAATTTATTTTTTGCAGGTCTGGACATTTGAAGGTCCAGGGTCAGGGCACAGCACTGTTATGTCCAGGTGAGGGCTTTCTTCCAAGTTGTAGCTGATAAACTTCTAATTGTATCTTCACAAGGTAGAAAGAGAATTATCTAGCTCTCTGGCCTCTTCTATAAAGGTATTAATCCCATTCAGTGAAAGCTCCACCCTCTTAGCCTAATTACCTCCTAATGTGGACACTTCCACAGACCATCACACTGAGATTTGGATTTCAACAGGTGGGAGGAGTGTGCTGCGGAGTGGGGACAAACCCTGAGACCTGATGATACAAAGTGGAGAGGTGGCTCAGTGGTTAAGGGCACTCGCTTGCCAAGTCTGACAGCCCAAGTTCAATTCCCCAGCACCCACATAAAGCCAGATGCACACAGTGGTGCATGCATCTGGAGTTCATTTGCAGTGGCTGGAGGCCTGGTGAGCCAGCTTATTCCTTCTCCCTCTGCTTGCAAATAAACGATAAAAACATTAGTTTTAAGTGAAGGGAAAATTGAGACTATCTGAGGCAAACAAATGTTGAGGGAATTTTCCTTTTGCCAGAAGACCTGCCTTGTTAAGAAATGTTTTAAAAGAGCCCTTCAGAGAGAAGACAAAGGATCTAGGCTAGAAACTTGCATCCATATAAAGTAAGGAAAAAAAATTAGAGAAAGAATAAGTGAAGAAAAGAGGATTCCATGGTAAAAGTTCACCTTTTGCATGGAGGCGAAGATCAAGGTAAAGGTGGGAAGAGATTTTTTTAATACTTTTATTGAGAGAGAGAGAGAGAGAGAGAGAGAGAGAGAGAGAGAGAGAGAGAGAGAGAGAGAGACCATGGGTGTATCAGGACCTCCTGCCACTGCAAACACACTCAAGCTGCATGGGCCTCTTTGCACATCTGGCTTTATGTTGGTACTGGGGAATCGAACCAGGCCAGCAGGCCTTGCAAGCAAAAGCCTTTAACCTCTGAGCCATCTCTTCAGGCCAACAGATTTCTTGACAGTCCATTTGAACGGTATATTTCAAGTGTGCATGTGCTGAGGGGACAGAGGAGGAGCTGTCATAAAATTCTGAGCCTAATGAAAATATCATTAAAACATGATGGTAGGTGAGCAAGACAAATGAAATCCAGTGTCCCTGATCTGCACTGGTATGCAGTGTTGCGTTCCTCATCTACACTGGTATGCAGTGTTACAGTCCTTCACCTGGAAGGGAAATAGCTTCTGATGAAATTGGAAACCACCCACAACACACACACATGCATGTACATGTACTATGCAGCACACATACTCAACACACATGGATGTTTGTGCAACACACAAGCACGCACACAACAAATGAAGAGAATTGCAATGATCACTGTGATTACATATAAAGTAAATCCCTTTTCAATTTCCACTGTCTAATAAATATGTTTAAAAAATAACAATTGCCTTCTCTGCGATTATAATATAGTATTAGTGAAATATTGAGGACCAATAGTACCAAAGATGAGGAGAAGAAAATGGAAAAAAGTTGCTATATTATTCTTTAACCACATATAAGTTTATATCACATTATGTCAGAATAGAATGGTAAATTATAGTTGTATGTGGTAAGCCTCAGGGCAACATTAAAAATAAATCTAGAAAGGAGATATTGCCAATAAATTAGTGGTAGAAATAAAATGTAATGCCAAAAATAATCAAATTCATCCAAAAGACAAGAAAGAGGCTGAAGAAATAACAAATGTGACCAATATCAATACAGCAGATATAAAAACAACTATATAGACAACATGAAATTGTAAGTGGTTTGTTTTAATACTTCAAATAAAGACTGTAGAATAAATAATCAATTTCATAACTGTTTCAGTAAGTTGGGAAAGTGTAACACACTTTTAATAGGGACAGACATAAGGAAGAAAGGAGCAATGTATGCCATATAAAGGCTAAACACTGGCTGGGCATGGTGGCGCACTCCTTTAATCCCAGCACTCGGGAGGCAGAGGTAGGAGGATCGCCGTGAGTTCAAGGCCACCCTGAGACTCCATAGTGAATTCCAGGTCAGCCTGGGCTGGAGCGAGACCCTACCTCTAAAAAACAAAAAAACAAAAACAAAACAAAAAGGCTAAACACTAACACTAATAAGTATAGCACATATTACCAATTACTAAGGTGTTTGTAACAGGCATATTTCCTGGGCTAAATGATAAACGTCTAAAATATAAAAAAATAAGTTATACATATATGCACCAAATTGCAGACTTTCACAAAGCACTGAAAGAACCAGAGTTAATGATTTCAATGTGGGGAAGAAGTCGACGAAAAGTCACTATGTGCTTGAGGAGACTTGCACATAAGCAGCTTGATCTCCTTGACAGGTTAGTTACCCTGGATACAACAGAGGGGGAAGCTTCAAAGATTTCATGTGCAACAAATAAAGGTGTCAGTGTGAAACTCAGGTGAGAATTAACAACAGACTCAAGCATGTAACCAAAAGCACGAAGAGAAGAATAGTTATGTGAAGGGTTAGCCCAGTTGCATGAAAGTGAATCCATCACAAGCTAATTCAACAAGCAAATAATCCAAGAATATATTTGCTAGTTGGCTCCTATAAGAAATGAATGAGGGGCTGGGGAGATGGTTCCATGGACAAAGATCCTTCCAAGTGTGAGGACAGGAGTGCACACCAGGTGGGGGGTGTGGGAGCTAGCTGTACTCAGACGTGGAGGCAGGGGACCTCTGGACCAGCTGACGAGCTCCACTAACAAACCAGCTAGTTTTAGGTTCAAGAGAGAGACCTTGTCACAATGAAGTAGAGAGTAATGGTAGAAGACACCAGGCCCGAACTTTGGCCTCCACACATACACGTATACACACATGCATATGAACACGTGCATATATGCACGCACACCACACATACACGTGCAAAAAGAGAAATAGATGATCTCATTATATAAGGTGATTCTACTTGTGAAGAAATGGATTCCTGCCCCAAAGGCAAAACTATGCTAAAGGACATTCCGTGTGATGCTGCCTGCAGGTGCGGTGACACTCGGCTCGTGAGGGCTGTTGATGGGCATCTCCTCCCTGTCCTCACACACTGACTTTATGTTGTGCGCTAAGGATCGATGCGGGAAAAGGATTTATACCATGAACGTCAGCAAGTGCTACAACCTCCGGTTTCAACTTTCCTCTGAAAACCAGTTGCTAATTACTCACCAACTATCATGTTAGAGTGAGAGAATTATGCTCTCAGGATGCAGTTTGAATGTAAAGTAAAAAATATTCCCACACAGCCCTTTGATGGTGTCTGTCAAAGTTATCAATGGCATAGACTTTTGGAGAAGCAACTTCCAGAAACGTGGCCTTGATCACCTTGCACACGTATTGACTGCCAAGCATTTTATTTTGGTGATAGCATAAATGCCTGTCAATTGAGGTTTAAAAAGCTATAGTATATGTACACAATAGAGCAGCAAGCATCTGTGAAAATATATAAAAATGCCCCTTTATGTTAATGTGGAATAAGATCCAGTAAACACTGTTTAGCTAAAATAAGCCAAAATTGGAGATAGAAATAGGAATGTATTTATGTGGATTTTTCTAACTTATGTGCACACATTCTTGAACACATTCTCAGTGTCAGTTACCTCTGGGTAGGGTGAGGTGTATAGGGCAGCAATAGGAAGAAAGCTTCACTTCATTCAATTAAAAACAAGGTTACTATGCACAGTATTACTCATCGAACACACAAATTTAAATGCCATAAAAAATACTTAGTACGCTGTGGGCTCCACTAATGCATACACTATTGATGACCTCGGTGGCTGTGATTTTCCTCTGGAGCCACCTGGGGATAGGTGACAAGAATCCCTCCGGAGCTCTCATTATTGAATCCAGCAATTGCATCAGGAGCTGGTGCTCCTGGCACCCGGCCAACCCGATTTTGGTCCCATCGATATTTTGACCTGGATGATGGAGCAGGGACAAAAATGTAAAAACATATCAACATAGAAGAGGGCCTGATCAAAAAGAAAGGGTTCAGTGGAATGCAGATGGGGGAGGAGCCTGGGATCAAAATACTGATGGACATGTTTGAAAATCGTCAATAAAGAAGGGACCATAAGATAGATAGATAGATAGATAGATAGATAGATAGATAGATAGATAGATAGATAGATAGATAGATAGATAGATGATAGATGGATGGGACCTTAAAGCACCCAAAAAGTAAAGATTTGAAAAATATCTTTCATAACATACTCAACATACTCTGCATGGAAAAGCAACATGCACGGTTTCATGAACTATGATGGCAGGTTCATTATAATATGACCCTCCTGGGTTTCGTGTCCACACAGACATCTGCCATGAAGAGGTTGTACACATACCACTCCAAATGGCACCTCGCAATATGAAGACATAGGAGGAGCAGGGTTCTCAGCCTTTTTATCTCTCTTGAAGCAGGACGTAACATAATTCCTCTGACTTTTCTCTGAAGTTACAAAGCAGTCAGAAAGCCTTTATTACAGAGTTGTCTTCCCTGTATTCAAAGGAAAAGAATGTCCATATCTTCCAAGCCACAGAGGCTCCGAGAAGGTTCTGGGTGCCTTCCCCACGTTGTTACCATGAGTACACACTCCCTCTTGCCTAATTCTATTTCAGCATTGCTATCTGCTCGTCACCAGACCTAAGCACATAAATGCACAATTTTCCCTGGTTCTTTGGTGCCTTTGGGTCTTTGTTTCTCAAGGCTCCTGGGTCATATTAAACCTAAACAAATCTGTATGCCCTTCTGGTTTTAATCTCTTATTATTGGGGTCTCAGCTATAAACCCAGAGCAGTGATGGGTGAGGACAGAAGCCTCTTCAGTCTTACAATGACAAGCCCATGCAAGCATACGGTAAAAAAGACAGTAAAGAAGAGGATTCTTTGTGCACAAAAATTCAGTATCATTGAAGTTCAGTCTCATCTTGATGTCAGGTTCAGCATTGTTTTCTATATTACTGTTACATAAATTTTCTGAGACGAATAAGCATACTGATTGCTGAGTCATTTTAAGGGATATTTAAGACATCGAGAGTTGGGTGTTTTGAAACACATTAAACGTAAACACCTCTCATCATATTGTAGAAGCCTCCTCCCGCCCCCTCTGTCCACTGTTACCAAACAAAACAACTGCAGCTGCAAAGTACCTCAAGTATAAATAAAGGAAAAATACAAATATGTTTACAAGGACCAAAGTATATTACAAAGTAGGAATTCCAAAACGAGGAGAATTCTCTAGTCATGTAAGTTAAGCATTCAGCTGCATTTCATGGTTTCTTCCTCATAAACATATGCAGTTAATATTGTCCCATCAAAGTTCCACACGATTCTACAAGAAAGAAAATTATGTAATTGTTTAATCAAGCGTTCCTCTCTTTTCCTCTCTGCCCCTTGCTAAATATCTAAACATGTCCCAGTAAACCCAAACGTGGGATATTAGGAGAAGATGGGCTCAGGAGCTTGGAGAACCAATCCTCTGCCTCAGCTCTAACCCTTTCTGGTCTTAAAGTACTGGCCGGCTCGGGGTTGCTACTCTGTTATTGGAAGAGCTGTCATCCCCTGTCCCCTCTCCCCAGGTAATCCCTGGTCCTCTCCCGCATCCCAGGCTCTTGCCCTCCCTGCCTCCCCACGAGCACATCTGCCCACTGGCACGTCAGAAGCACTTAGACTCAAAACCCTGTGTGTGAGTTTTCAGCCTTCTGGCTTGCTTCAGAAGGCTGCTGTTTTGTCCTGAGCTCTGCTCAGGATTTCTCTCTCTCTCTCTTTTGCCTCCAAGGAAGTTTCTGTCATTTACTCACTGAGCTTTCACAGTGCAGATGTGGAAGAAGAGAGAAAAGGAAGATGCAGGGAGTCATTGTGGGAGAGAAATACCAAAAAGGAAACGTATGTGAGAAGTTCTAGAAGAGAGACCATGGATTTTAAGAATCATTGCAGTGAATTATAAGTTATCTTCATAGTATTTAAAAAATGATAAAGAAAGAAGGAAAGGGGGCATGAAGGGAGGGAAAGAGGGTTTTCTTAGCATTTCTATTTTGGATGCCAGATTGAAGATTTCTCTTTTTTATATGACGCTTACATGGAGTGTAGCTGTCCACATACTCCAAGTAGAAGGTTATACGGGCTTAGAAAAAAATTCCATGATACTGCCAGCCATGGAAGTTTCTGTGATAGAAGATTCACTGGTTCAAAAGACGCCAGGACTCATCAGATCTGGAGCATAAAGAGGGTAAGAAATGCGTATCTCGCTCACTCAGGTAACTGCATGCGCATCGGCAGGTGTGACATAGGAGAGCCCAGTGTCCCTGAGCCCTGAACAGAAACAATCAGAGCACAGACCGTCCCTGGAGATGAGCTGACGAAGAGAAAAAAATAGAGCTAAGGCTGGAGCCCAGCAGAGGGGACCCAGGTAGCTCATTGGACAACACCTGCCCAACTGGCACAGCTTGCAAAGAAATCTAAATAGTGAAAGGATGTTTCCATGTGCAGAGAAGGAAATCTTGACAATACTTTAATGCTAACTAAGATGCCATGGACACTTGTGTAATCCAATGGGGATACTCTGAGCTGGTCAATCTTCCAGGGGATACTTGGGCAAGATGTACTGCGTTATTAAAATTTAAATCTATGCATGTGGGTATGCACACACACATACATATACACACTCGGTATGACAATTCTCTTTATAGGAATATTCTCTGAGGAAATAAATAAGCACATAAAGATGTATGGCAAGACATTCTTAAAGTTATTTTTACTTAATAGCAAAAATACCCTGTGAATAATTTAATTATCCACCAGTAGGAGGTCTTGGTTTAATAAATTAAATACATCCATACAGCGGTACCCCTTGCATTGTGTGGTTGTTACAGGCACAGGCTTTAGAGTCAGACTGTCTCAGATTCAATTTGGCCTCACCTCTTTACGAGTCGTATGATTTTGTCACATTATTTAACAGTACTTTGCCTCAATTTCCTCATCTATGAAGTGTTCTCAATTCATGACATCTATAAAGTAGCTTCATGATCTGTAAAACCGAGGGGTGTCATGAACATTAAATAAATTCAAAGTCCATAAACATAATAAGGACTCGGTGCTAGCCATTACTATTATTCTGCAATCATTATAAATTAGTGTCTATATTAACATAAACAAGGGTTATGCTTAGTAAACGTTATTAACCAGCTAGTAATAGAGGGTTCTTTGTCTAGAATGGTTTATGTGTGATTTTATGAATAGAAAGAGTTTTAAAGACATACTCTAATTTTAATACTAGATATCTCTGGTAATATTTTTGGATATTTTTCTTTTTTAATCTCTTATTTCCTGGCTTGATATTTTCTTAACATAAAGATGGCAAGCTATAAAGTTTAACCAGCTTTTCTGCTGAAGGAAACTAAAGTTCTAGACAAACGGGAGACACAAACTCAGAGCAAAGGAGCCAACCAGAGTTAGGGCTTGCGCTGTCCTGAGGCAGTGATGTGACAGGGAGGAGAGGCCCTGTGAAGACTCGGTTATGGCAAGGCCGAGTGACTACCTCAGACAGCTGTATGTATTCTGAATACGCGGTTTCCTCGATGGCACTGTCTCTCCCATGGTCGGGATGTGGATCCAGGAATCAAGGGCTGGAAACTGGAATAGCACCACTTAGCAGTACACCCAGGGTCTACTACCCTGTTCTTTCCTTCCTGCTCTCAGGACACTGTCTCTCTTGCTCTGGATGTCTTCCATCCAGAGGGAGAAGCTTCCACCAGGAGACACGCAGGTGACATCACTGACCTGGAAATTAAAAGCTGCTGCCCAGCTACATTGGGCTTCCTGTGCCTGCAGATCAACAGCACAAAGGAGCGACAGAGCGCCACAGGAAGAGGAGGCAAGGGAGAATATGTGTGCACTATAGGGGTTTCCTGAGGACACCCTAGGATGTTCACCCTCTGTGACGAGGATCAATGGGACATGACATCTCCATCGGAGCAGGACTGTCCAGGACAGTCCCAAACTGTCCAGGAGCGAAGGTTTGGTTCATCCCACAGGGTAAAGCTCGCGAGGGTGCCGGCTGAAGACCATGGGAGCCCAGAGTAGGGAAAGAAGGTAGTTACCAATGTCAAGCGTGACCACATGGCCAGTTACAGAAATGAAGACTATTATTGTCATATGTCCTCATTTTATTATGAACATGTTTGCACCTGCGTTTTCTCTCTTTCTCCCTTGTCCGTGGACAATATGTTGATGTTTATATCATAGTTTACAAGCATCGATTTTAAATCATGACACTTAAACTGTAGGAGGCCAAGGGACAAAGTGAACACCACTCAAAGACTCTTTCTCTCCTTTTGGGAGGAGTTAGCACAGTTTTACAGGATAGTTGTCTCATGTTATGTGGAATTATAACCTTGTCATTGGCTTCGCTTAGAACTAAGTATGATTTATGGATATGTATGTAGGTACCAAGTTGACGAGTAGACTCGCGACATTTTCTATGTCAGTTTGATTTCCATGGACACCCATTAGCTTTAAGAGTGTTTCTGTAAGTGTCTATAAAGGGTGTTACTAGGAAAGATTGCTATTTGACTTAGTAGACTAAGAAGAGCAGATGGCTTTCCCCCATCCAGTCTGTTGATGGATAGAATTAAAAGACAGAGGAAAGGTTGAATTGAGGACATGACGGATTGAGCTCAGACATCAACCATGCCATTGCTGTTCCTGCTTCTTGGGCTTTGAGGCTTGAATCAGACTGTGCAGCTTGGCTTCTCCATGCCCCCCCCCCCATATATCCCAGTGGTCTTATTTCCCTGGAGAACCCTTGTAGTTCAGGGAAGAATGATCCAGCCAAAATCTAGGAACAAGCAACTTACTCTCTCAAAGCATTTACTAAAAAAAAAAAAATGTCAAATTGATCTATAGTTTTTGCGAACTTGTGTAGTAAGAGAAATAGACATAAAATCCAAGGATTTATAGCTCAGGATGGGAATCGTATAGCCATTCTTCCACAGAACTATTAAATTTGTATCCTACAAGGGCTCGGCACTGGAAGTTACCGTCCTTTCTCCTTCCCTTCCTCCCTCCCTTCCTTCACCCATCCCCCTCTTCCTCCATTGACGTACAGCCCAAGTTAACACCATTGGTTGTTTCCAACATTTTTAAACCCTGAGCTCAGACGAAGGGCATCACAGACTGGCTATGAACCAATAGTTTCAAGAAAACCAAACAAAATTAGTCTTTGGAGAAAGGCAATTTCATTTTCATTAGCTTTAGGTTATTTAACAACAACAACAACCAAAAAAAAAAAAAACATTTTGGCTTCGGACACAATGACCAGCATGCAAACTGACAATGAAATAAGCCATTTTGAGCACCAACCAACTAACCATGTGAAAACTAGATGGATTTAGAATACTGAAACTGTCAGACATAGACTATAAAACTCCAGACCTTAGGAAAAAGGTCACCTTGGTCTGCAGAACAGCAGACACTTAAAAGGTGATGCACCAGATTTAAAAAAAATCAATTAGGATATATAAAGCTAAAATCGTGTTATTTAAATTAGAAATCCAATATGTTGGTTAACTAGCACATTAGATCCAACTGAGGAGAGAATTAGTAAGTGGGAAAATAAACCGAAAGAAATTATCTAAACAATGTAGAAAGACCAAAATCTAAAGAAAAGGAATAGAAGGAGGAGGAGAGACAGAAATGATAGGCTAAATTACTTAAGATAATTTTACATGGGCTAGGAAGGTGGCTCACAGTTAATAGTACTTGCTTGCAAAGCCTGCTGAGCTCGGCTCAATTCCCAACAGAAGCTAAATGTAAAAGGTGGCACAAGGGCCTGGCATTTGTTTGCAGCAGCAACAGACCCTGGTGTGCCCCCCACACACTCAAATAAATTAATACAAATTAGGGGCTGGAGAGATTTCTCAGTGGTTAAGGCTCTTGACTGCAAAGCCAAATGACCTGGGTTTGATTCCCTAGTACCAAACAAAGCCAGAGGCACAAGGTAGCACATGCGTTTGTTTGCAGTGGCTGGAGGCCCTGGTGTTCCCATTCTCTCTGCCTCTCTCTGTCTGTCTGTCTGTCTGTCTGTCTCTCTCTCTCTCTCTCTGTCTCTCTCTCTGCTTGCAAATAAATTTTAGAAGTTTTTAAAAATTAAAAATTAATGTTAAATTAATCTCAGGACAGGTAGCTCAGGACAGAGGTAGGAACCTTCTTCCTGGACAGGTAGCTTAGGACAGATGTAGGAAACTTTGTCCTAGTACAGGTAGGTTGGGACAGAGGCAGGAACCTTTGTCCTAGGGCAGGAAGCTCGGACAGAGGTAGGAACCTTAGTCCTAGGGCAGGAAGCTCGGGACAGAGGTAGGAACCTTTGTCCTAGGGCAGGTAGCTTGGGACAGAGGTAGGAACCTTTGTCCTAGGGCTGGAAGCTCGAGACAGAGGTAGGAACCTTTGTCCTAGGGCAGGAAGCTCAGGACAGAGGTAGGAACCTTTGTCCTAGGGCAGGAAGCTCGGGACAGAGGTAGGAACCTTCTTCTTGGGCAGGTAGCTTAGGACAGAGGTAGGAACCTTTGTCCTAGGGCAGGTAGCTTGGGACAGAGGTAGGAACCTTTGTCCTAGGGCAGGAAGCTCGGGACAGAGGTAGGAACCTTTGTCCTAGGGCAGGAAGCTCAGGACAGAGGTAGGAACCTTTGTCCTAGGGCAGGTAGCTTGGACAGAGGTAGGAACCTTTGTCCTAGGGCAGGAAGCTCGGACACAGGTATAGGAACCTCAGTGCCTTGATGTCAGAAGAGGATCTGAGATCAAAAGAAAGCTGAGTGGTGCAGAGCTGGTGGGGGGAGCTGGCTGTAAACCCTGTGTCCTGAAGAGAAGTGACCAACCATCTTATGCCTCAGGACGTAGGGTGTGTGTGTGTGTGTGTGTGTGTGTGTGTGTGTGTGTGTGTGTGTGTGTGTGAAGCAGGCACACCAGGGATAACCTGGGATGCTGGGTGCCCTGTAGGCAGCACCTTGGGGAGCATTGACATGAAAAACAGGGTGTCTGGTGCCAGCCTCTGACCCGGAGGGCTGGAGTAGACTACTTGATAAGGAATAGATTTGATATTGTG
>PVHP010012263.1:0-43396 GCA_004024765.1 Zapus hudsonius
TGTGTCCACACTGCTACAAACACACATGCATGCATGTACCCACACCACACAGACAAATATAGACCCCAAAGTAAGTAAGAAAAAAGAACTGGGCACCACTGAAGATTTTGAAAATGACCAATTTAAGGGGGAAAATAAAAAGCAAAAGTGATATTTTAGGATAAGGTGCTTGATGTGCAAACTGGGGAGACAAGAGGAAAAGAGAGAAGCTGGCTCTTTCTCTTTCTACAGGAAAACCAGTATGGAAACACTCAGGGCTGCACCTAAATTCTGATGGACCTCTTTAGTATCCAGAATGTTTTCTCTGAAGCCGAGGAGAAAAAGACACTAGTCCATTAAACCCTAGACTTAATCCTGCTTTGAAGTGGGAAAAGCTACCCACCAAGCTCCACTCTCCCAACCCCCTGAGAACACAGCAGGTGAGTTTCTGCCACTTCTCCTGAGTATTGGTACCAGCAATCCACAGCCCCATTTGCTCCTTTCTGGTGATGAGGATGACGTGAGTCATCCCTAGGAAAGGGAGGCAGGAGGACTCAGGTTCATGGTGGAGTGCGGTCCCACCTGTCCCCTCAGTGTGTGACCCTCAGTGTGTGACTTGCCGCTGCTGAGCCTGGCTGGGGACCCATCCCCATGCAAGGGAAGGGTGGGATTTGGCCTCTATGCTATGTTTCCATTTTCCCTGGAGCTCAACAGCGCCTTCCCAATGGCAGCCTGCAGCAAGGCATGTGAGGCCTCCAAGTTGGCAAGACTGGCCTCTGACTAATGGGGAAAATGACCCAATGAGAATTAGCAGCCTTGCATCACTGATCAGGACTCTTACATTATCTTTCCTGCGGGGAACAGACAAGTCTTCCAAGAGGAGTTGGGACTAGTTTTAACACGGCCTGTTGGTCACCAAGATGGGAAATATTTAATATGACTCAGTTCCATTTGGAAAATGTTTGTCTTGTCCTAAGTCTAGGGTCCATGTGTTGGTGTTTAAAAGTGCTGTTTGAGCCCTTTCATGCATTGGCAAAACATGTGCTCTGTCACTGTCCCTGGGAAGACACGGGCTTGACTTGACTTACCTTGATCTTTATATGAGCCAGATTCTTCAACATGAACACTTTTGGAGAAGTGGGGTCTCCCAGTGTTCATGAACTGGTCCTGGGCGAATATCCCTAAAGAACAGTGTGGCCATTGTAGGTTGAACTGATCCCTTATGGGTCTGCAGTGAAAGACAAGTCGTTATGTAAAATGCCCAAACTATGCATTGTGCAACAGTGACCCTCTCTCCGCAGGACAGCTTGACCCGCAGCCATGTGTCCTGGAAAGTTAGATGTCATTTATTTTGGATGTTAAATGGCACGAAGTGGTTGAAATGATTCAAAAACGTTAAGTCCAGCTCATGTGGAAAGATGGTGATTGGAGAAGGGGATGTGGCTTCCTTCCTCCAGCTGACTCAGCCTTGAGGAGCTGAGGGTTCAGGATGGAGGTGACTTTCCCTCTTTCTTGTGTCTTTGGGGCGGTGCTGAGAAACCCTTCTTCTGCGCATGTGCTGCTGTGTCTTTTTGCAATCATGAGAGCTGCACGGAGCAAGATGATGTGGTCGTGGCCTCCTGACCCCTCTCTAACCAGGACAGTCAATGTAATGACCACAATGAAAACACACAGAGCCTCGTTATCTCCCCACAGGAAATCATAAGATTGGACAGGCTTTCATTAGAGAATTCAACCAGTGGGAAGTATGCCAACTACACTGAACCCACGGGGTCCATCCTGGGCTAGGGGCTCAGTGTCTGACCCCAGGTATTTACGATATTGTGAGCAGCCTGCATGGGTAAGTGGGTGATCACTTCACCACTCTGTTTATAAAGACTATGTGACCTGTAGGCTTGGATTTTTTAGGACACTGGCCATGAAATATATTAGCTAAGAAATGAGTAGGAACTAAGGTCAGAATAAAAGTAAAATGAGCTCCAGCAAAAGGCTATCTAGGCTACTATGATCACTGATGGGATACAAGAAGTGTGGGGCTTTGGGAAACCACACATAAGCACACACACGCACACACACACACACACACACACACACACACACACACACACACACACCACTATACCATCTATCTAGGCACTGTGTGAATCAGGGTTTCTTGCGGAAGGTTTCTCAGTCTTAGGTCAGTGGTTCACCACACAGAACAGTTTTATTTTAAAGACCAATTTCCCAGACCCCATTTTTGACCACTTCACTCAGAATCTCACTCAAGACTCCGGTGACTTTTCTGAAGCTCCCAAGTGAGTTAATGTGTGGCCAGGACTGAACACCGTTTTCTCAGGCAGGAATCCACTGAGTTGATTATACTGGAAACCTCGTTCTTTCCAGGTTTGTTAGAGCTTCCTGTCAGGTTCTAACCTCCCAAGGGGAGGCCCTTACAGAGCCTTGGGTTTTGCAAAGCACCTCTAGTTTTCAAGGCCTAAAATTGTTTCATGGAAGCATTTGTCCCAGCAAAGGGACTGGAGCATTGCTAGTAGCTTTCTGGCCTGTCAGTCAGGACACTTGGATGTGGGGCCTCTTTTCCATTCATTAATTGAGGGATATGGAAAGAGGGCTGGCAAGTAGATAAGACACAGGATGCCCAGTTAAATTTGCATCCCCTCTCCCTCCCTCCTTCCCTCCCTCCCTGCCGTCCTTTCTTCCTCCTTCTTGTGTGTGTGCATATATTACGTGGGATGTGGTGTGTAGGGTACATGCATGTGTCTGTGAAGTTGAGCTATCTCATGCCCACACAGGCCAGAGGAGACTGCTGGGTGTTTCTCTCCATCACTCAGAGTCTCTCACTGATTCTGAAGCTTGCTGCAAGCACCAGCAATTCTCTTGTCTCTGCTCCTCACAAGGCTGGGGATACAGATGTGTGCGGCCACACCCAGCTGCTTATGTGGGTTAGAAACTTGCACTGCAGTAGGGGAAGTGCTTCTAACCATTGGGCTGTTCCTTCCTTTTTGAGACAGAGGCTTGATATATATATATCAAGGCCTCTATATATATACATAGCCCAGGTCGGCCACATACTACCTATGTAGTGCAGGCTAACCTTGAATTTGGAGCAATCCTGCCTCAGCTTCCAGAGTGCTTGGATTACAGGTGTACAGCCCCTTTTCTGGGTGAAATTTGAATTCTGGCTATACAACGAATAGTGTTGTTAGGATACATGTATTCCATTCACTACTTAAATGTGGGTTTTTATTTGCTAAATCTGAGAGAGTTTTACCCCAGGTTATCTCCTTTACCTTGGGTTATTTACTCAGAAAATGAGGAGTGGAAGCGTCTGAGATTAAGACAATTGCATCTTCAAGGTGTTCAGAAATCAGGATCCCTTTTAGATGTGGTAAGCATGAGTAACTAAAGCATGCTCTGAGTGGACCGCGTGAATGCTCATTGTGAGACCAGACTGGCAGCCATGATGCTTTGCAAGGTCACACTGTTGAAAATATGCAGATCCAGGAACCTCAACAGAAGTATTTATGCAGTCCCTCTTGCTCTTTCTTCTTTATTAATCCTCTTTGTGAATCTTCTGCTGCTCCCAATCCCAGTGTGAAGAATGTGAATCCAAAGAGTCCTTCCTACCTGTGATGGTTCTATTTCCACAACTTGACTAGATGTAGAATCCCCTAGGAGACACACCTCTGGGTATGTCTATAAGAGCATCCTAGAGAAATTTAACTGAGGAGGGAAGATCTTCCCTGAACATGGGTGGATCCATCCTGAGGTCCAAGACTGGATATAAAGGGAAAGAAGAGGCGGCCAGCTGAGCACCAGCACTCATCTCTCTCTGCTTCCTGTTTGTGGATGCCATGTGCCCAGCTGCCCCACTCTCCTGCCTCCATGCTGTCCCACCATGACAGACTCCATATCTTAAACCAAAATAAACCTTCCCCCTTAACTTTCTTCCTGTCAGGTATCTGATCACAGCAAGAAAAGTTAAGAAGACCCTCCCCTGGACCTTCTCTCCCTCCTCTTCCCCTCACCTCCAGGCTGGAAGGAGCTGGTGCAGAGCTACCTGCCACCCCATTTACTGTGGTTCTAGTGCTGTCTGTTTTGCAATAAGCTGGGACTAGATATTTAAGTCAATCTACCTACTGTGTGCCAGGAACAGGTAGGGTGTAAAACAGACTAGGTGCCTGTCCTCGCTGGAGATTAAAATTGAGCAAGGAAAACAGATGTGTAAGGAGCAAGTGAAGAAGTGAGCACATGAAAAGTGCATTAGGAATGTTGGGAATAGAAAATATCTGAGAAGGCAGAGAAGGGCAGAGGTGATATCTCGAGAAATTTCCACATGGGGTTCTGGAGCCAGCTGTGGGGTATGTAGATGGGGGTCTGGCTGGGGGTGCTGCATGGGTGGGGCGGGGCTGGGGTGGGGCTGAAGATGGTCCTAGAATTGCAGAGTCTGGGTGAGGGGAGCTGTCAGGGAGGGAAGGAAGTCTTTACAGGTGAGGCTGCGGTGAGGAAAGAGTCAGTCACACCACCCAGAGCAGATCTGTTCACAGCTGGTGCTTCATGGACCAGTCCATTCAGTCCTGGGACAATGCAGTGGGAGAATTTACTGGAAGCTATGCTGAATTGGAAAGTTACAGCATGCAATTTCCAATTTGATTCTTCTAAGAAGGTGGCCAGGATTTGAAGTTAGGCCTGTGTTAACCCCTGAGTGTGGGGCTTGGTTTTTAAGTCAGTGCTCTGTCACGTTGGTTAATAATTGAAACACTTTATCTGCTGAAATGAATAGGTTTCCAGATGGTCAAAATGTCTTTGTTTTATTTAAGTTTTGAGGTCAGGTTTGGGGGCCATTGAGGACTTCTGCCAAGATACAGTCAGTTTTAATGGTCATAACTCTAGTTTGCACATACTCTAAGGTACAAAAGGTATTATTTATATTGCCTTCTCCGTTCTGAACTCCTCCACCCTCAGCTCTCATCAAGTTACATTGTTGGGGGATTTTTGAACCAAATTTCCAAGCGCTCCAACTGGGCTTTAGGATTACATTTCGGATATATCATGAGTTCATGTAGAGCCGAGCTCAGGCTCGGCTTCCTGCATTAAAATACTAATATATTCCACGGGGCATGTTGATATTTAGGAGAATATGAGGGTGATTTTCCATTTCTCTGAAGTATGACTGACCCAGTACCTAGTTCACGTCCTCTCTCCACATCCACAGGACCCCTTCCATATCACATTTGGTGCCTCTGTACAAAGTTGAAATGGCACTGCCCCTCCGGGAAGCCATCCTGCCCTGTGATACTCATTGGGCCAGAGGAATGTGGGCTGGAGCTCGGGCTCCAGTCATCCTCTGGCTGGATGCCCTTGTGTGGTAAACAAGCTGTACAGCAATATATAGCAGCCATTACCGTCCACCACTCTGGATCCAAACCCCCGCCTGGTTCCAGCATCCAGTAGAAGGCAGCTAGGGGCCTGATCTACTGTGAGAAGGGGAATAAAGTCCTTGAGATCAGTCAAAGCTCAGCTCGTGCCTAAGAGGCTCCGAGTCTTAAGACTTTGGATTGGTTTCTTAGACCACAATTAATTCTTGTCTTGTGGTCTGTCTTCGTCAGTGTTGTGGGGACACGTTCAGATTGTCTTCTTCAAGGCATTAAATTAAACAATGCACAGCACATTGAAAGAGAAAGACAGAAACTTTCTCTGCTCAGGGGTGATTGTGTTTGTGCATGCTCGGTGTATCCAGAGCATCCGTTCCTGGAAACACTTTGGAAAGTTCAGTTTTCCATTTCTGTTTTGGTGGATAATTCTTGACCAGTTGTCACTCCCTGTGACATGAAATAAGAGACCTCACCCATAGGTCCCCTGCTGCTGTGTGTGCTCTTGCTCGTGACAAAATGTTCGACTTGTCTGGAATTGCAGTAGAAACCCCCTCAGTTGTCCCCTGCATAATGCTGCCTGCATAGCAGAAGGCTGGAGCAATGTGTAAGAAAAGACGCTCTCGTCGCTGTCCCTGGGCTCCTCTGTCAGTGGAGAGATCAAGTCCAAACTGGCCAGCCTGCAGGCCCAACGCAGCATTCTGGTTGTCTGTATAGAGATAAGACTTAGCATAGTTCCCTCTTAACCAGGCTTACAGAGAGTAGCCTGCCAGCCCAGGCAGGGGTGTTAGGATCATTGTCTTCTTTGTAGAGGCTTTCAGGCCCTCTAATTATGGATACATACCTTACAACATACAGGAGGTATGCTGGGCTCAGCGCTCAGAAATTCGCTGGCTGACACGTCTCATGGCTTAATTATAGCAAAGCACAGGGGCAGAACCGGTGTCTTAGATTATTCCCATAGCAATGTCTACACACTGGTCCCTGGGGTTTCTAGGCAATTCATCTCAGAGATGTGTGTTGGGAGACAATGTAGTGCTTACCACCTGGATTCGCTTGTTGAAACCCTTCAGATTCTCTGTACAATGGTCTATAAGCCCGATACTGTGACTTTAAGCATGGATTTTTCAAACTACAGGTTAAAATTCATTAGTAAATTATAAAATTAATTTAATAGCTAGTATTTGGGGAGGAACCAATATTAAACAGAATAGAGGAGGGTACTAAATATCGAAATACAGAACTAAATATTCTAAATCTAGAAAGAGAATACTAAATTAGCGTTGTTCATAATGAAGATTGGTACTTCTGCCCCATAATTTTACTCCATATTTTATCTATTTTGACACATTTTTTAATATATAAGTTATCTCTGAAATCAGAATGAGTCTCATAAATTGTAACAGGTAACCCTTTTTTTCTCAATGGTAAAATACTGGTCTATATTGTAATTGATGATATCTTAGCCTGTTTTGTGCTGCTTTAACAAAATGCCTGAGGCTGAGAACTTTATAAAGAACAGGTATTTTTTCGTTTACAGTTCTAGGTCCAGCGGCATGGTATCTGCATGGACAGATGGTGAAGGTCTCATGGCGTGTGCCATGTGGTGAAAAGGAGGATGGCCAGCCTTACTCGCTTATAACAATCTTCTCAAGTGAATGTATCCACTCCTATGAGATCCAAACCATTCTGTGGCACAGCTTTAACCCCTACATGGGGTGTCATGACTAGTTAACAGGTCTCATTTTGGATGTTGGTAGTTAGTTTGCATGCCAAAGTGTCTGAGATCTCGGGCAATGGCGTTCCCTGGTGTGACCTTCCAGCCCAGTGTCCATATAAATTCTCTTGGAATGCAGACTTCTTGGTGATGAAGCAGCCATGGAGGTAACAGAAAGTGAAGCTTCTAGATCTCTCTTTTATGGGAACTATCTCCTGGCCCTTCCCGTGCTTGCTCCCAGGGTTTCCTGGGCCTGCTATGACCAGGGAACACTCCTGAGAGCAGAGGCCTTTCTCAGATCTAGGTGGCCGTGACTTCTGTTTTAAAACTGCCCACTGCTCTGCTGAATGGTGCTGCTCAGTTACTGGACAGGGAACCAGGCGGGCCTTACACCAGAAGTCATGCAGTGCGCTGTCCCTCTCAGGCTCTGTCCAGAGAGAGACTCAAAGAAGGGAGCCACTTACTGGGCTTCTGGGACAAATGGGAAGAGGAGGCACATTTTCCTGTCACTCACTGGGCCCCAGTGCTACCCCAAATCTTCTCCTTTTGATGCCTTCTTATTAATGTCCCCACCAAGCTAGCTGCCAATGCTGTAATAAGTACCCTTTGAACTGAGCTGACTTGAAACCATCTGACTCATAATTCTGAGCTGAGTTTGTCTATAAATCCTGTCCGCTTTCCTAGATACAATTGTTACCATTTCCCAAGGACGATCTCTACTCTGTTTTCCAATAACAGAGATAAATTTTTGACTAGCTTTGAACTTTACGGGCAATTATACACGATGCATCTACATCTTGTCTGTGTCATTCTGTTTCTGAGATTCATCTATCATTTTACACATTCTGTGGATCCTTTCTTCTCACTGCGATATAGTGAATTCTTGTGAATGGATCACAATTCAGCTCTTGTGTCCATCAAGAGGTTGTTTGGGAAGTTTCTAGTATTCAGTTACTACAAATAATGCTACTGTGAACATATTAGGACCATTTGGCATATATGCCTAGGTGAATGATTAACAAGCGCTGGAGAATGTAGGTTTGGTTTTAGAAGTGTTTACCAATGGACTTTATCATTTCAGCCCTCCTGGTAGATTCTAGTAGTATTTTTTCTGACTCTGATCTGTATTTTCTAATTGCTAATAGGTCGATATGCTTATTGATTATTTATGTAGCTTATCCTGTGAATTATCTACATATCTTTCTAGTGGGTATTTTTATTTTCTTATTGATTTGTAAGTTTTTATGGATATGAAAAATACATGCAAAGCTGCATGTATTATAATTTCTCATTATGTGGATTACCTTTTAACTCTCTTATTGTTTTCATAAATTTTAATATTATTTAATTTATCAAGACCTTATGGGGCTAGGGAATTACTCAGTGATTAAAGACTCTTGCTTGTAAAGTCTATTGGCCTGGATTCAATTCCCTGGTACCCATGTAATGCCAGATAGAAAAGTGTGGCATGCATCTGGCGTTCCTTTGCAGTGACAAGAGGCCCTAGTACACCCATATTCTCGCCTCCTCACCGATCTTTGCAAATAAATAAATAAACAAACAAATAAATAAATAAATAAATCATTTGGTTTAAGAATTTATGGAGCTGGGAGATGACTCAGTGGTTAAAGGTACTTACTTACAATGTCTGCTGGCATGGGCTTAATTTTCCAGTATGCATATATAGCTGGGCATTTGTTTGTAGCCTCACGAGACCCTGACATGCCCTTCCACAATCACACAAGCAAATATATATATAGATATAGATATATACATATATCTATATATATAGATATAGATATATACATATATCTATATCTATATATATATATTTTAAAAAGAATTTATGAATGATGTTTTGGGTTCTTTTTAGATCTTTTCTTACTCCAAAGACATGAAAAGATTCCCTTATATTTGAGTAATTAAAAAAGTGGTTCAATCCCTGTCTTCTGTCTCTTCCTACCTTTGCTTTCTAGAATATTCTTGTTTTCTTTTGACTTCCATTTTTCCTTTCCTTATCCTTTTTCCTCTTTGATTATTAGTCCAAACAAGTGGCATGAGAGAACCTTTTGTCTTTTCATTCCAAAAAATCACTCCTCTGCTGAAGACAGTTCAATGGCTTTTCATAGATTTCAAGGTAAAGGTAAAATTTCTCACCTCAGGAACTAAGATCTGTAATGACCCCTCTCCTACCGGCCTCTCCAGCCTTTCTTATTTTCATCTCAATTCCATCTCTATAGAAATATTGAAGTTATTAAGTGCAGATCCTGTTCTCTTTGCACGGAATATACTTCCTCCTTTTCCTTTGGACTAATTCCCAATCATCCTTTCAAACTCAGCTCAGGGATGGGGATGTAGCTCAGGTAGTGCTTGCTTAGGGTATGTGAGGCCTTGGAGTCAATTACCAGCACTTCAAGGTGAAAACAAAATTACTAAACCAACAACACAGTTGAAGCAGCTTTTTCTGGAAATCTGGGTACATTAATAACTACAGTGCAGTGTGAGAAATGCCATAATCCAGATCTCTCTCTCTCTCTCTCTCTCTCTCTCTCTCTCTCTCTCTCTCTAGACTTATGTGCCTGAGAGCAAGGACCATCTCCGCTGTGATTGTAAGTGTCCAGAAGGTAGTGGAAATGTTGAATTAGGGAGAAATCCATCCCCATTTGGTTGCTGAGGAAAAACAGAGAACCTGAAATGATAAGCAGACGAAGATACAGGAAGGCTGATATTTACTGAGTATACAGTGCAGGTTTGTTTCATGTTAGCAGGACCACTTGACTGAATTCTATCTGTAGCTTCCCATGTATATTTGTTTTGCTAGTAAACATTGATCTTTTGGTCCTCTTCTTCTCTCTGGAAGTTACTGGTTCTTTTTAAGAGAACCGGTAAATGTTTATTTATTTATTTTTATTTTTTGAAGTATTTCACTGCAAACAAACTACAGACACATGCACCACTTTGTGCGTCTGGTTTTCCATGAGTACTGAGGAATTGAACCTGGGCATCCAGGCATTAAAACAAGGGCCCTTAACTGTTGAGCCTCTGGCAAATATTTAAATGTTCTGATAATACCCCTGCGTTGGTTTCTTTTCTGTACTTCGTATCTGGAGAATCTGCTCACCATTCATCTTTATAAAGGAGAGATAAACAAAATAACAGTTTATAGCTGTGGCTTTTCTTATTTTTTTCATGTCATATTTTTATTTACTTGTTCATAAACAGAAAAATATATTTTTAAAAATATATTAATAAATATATTATTCTGTACCTTTAAAATCAAAGGTACAGAAGCGTACATAGAGAAAAGATTCTTGCTGAAGATAAAGTATAGAACTATTGTAATTGAGGTCAGAAAAGAGGTTTCTTTGAAGATTGGATATTAACTGGATGAACAAAGAGAGGATCTTGTGGGGTTCAAGAAGGTTCCATGTTTTGTAAAAATACACCGAGATGCACATTTAAGGTTTGTGTACTTTATTGTGATAGTGTAGTAGATAACTAAAAAAAAAAAAAAAGAAAACGTTTTAAAAAGTGTTTATTTTCTCTTTCTCCTCAATCCCTTCAGTTTTTCTCCTTAGAGAAAGCTAATATTGTCTTTTTTTTTTTTTTGGTGACTCCTTTCAGGGCTTATATAGACAAATGCATGCATACATGCAAGAATGCAGATACATGCATCTATTTTTAAAATAGTTTTCATCACTGTGACAAAGACCTGTTAAAAGAACTTACGAAAGGAAGGATTTCTTTTGGCCTATGGTTTCAGAGGTTCCAGCCCATGGCCTTCTGGCTGTGTTGATTCTGGGCCTGTTGAGTGAGAACATGAGGTGGACAGGAATGGTATGGCTGAAGCAATGCTCACCCCCTGGTGGCTGGGAGGCAGAGAGAGCAGAAGAGATGGAGGATAAGGCCACACCCCCAGTGACCTGCATCCTCTGATCTCAGCTCCATTGCCTTATTTCCAACACTGCTCATTAACCCTCATATTAGGAGTTTATGTCTGGGTGTGGTGGCACAGGCTTTAATCTCAGCAGAGGTCATAAATTCAAGGTCACCCTGAGACTACATAGTGAATTCTAGGTCAGCCTGGGCGAGAGCAAGATCCTACTTCGAACCCCCCCTAAAAATTAATAAATAATTATTATGAGTGTATGAATGGACTAATCCATTGATTAGATGAGGCTCCCACCCCCCTGCCATCTGCAAGATCCAATCACTTTTCAACAGCAGCACAATCTGGAAACCAAGCCTTCAGGATGAGCCTCTTCAAGGACACTTCAGATCCACACCATGATAGATGGTGACTTTGCAAACATCGCTTTGTATCTTCCCTTACCCCTCCACACAAGGGACCTCTGGGTCAGTCTTGGCACTTTCAGATTCATAAATATTGATGGATTGTAACATAAATAGTAGCCTAAATTATTTTCTATCCTGACCACAAGAAAATCCAATAAAAATAAATTGAACAATGAAAGAAGTTGTAAAACAGCGAGGTCTGCTTTTTATTCATTTTCTCAGTTTTAATGGCAATACCATTCTGTCCAAAGAAAAGAAAGTTTAGCTTACAAATCATTGGCAATTTAAAAAACAACGATTTTAGAAATTTGTGATTTTTGAGTGTTGGAATAGTTTTTATCTGTTAATCTTAAAGTTGCATGATGGAACGATGGCTTCATAAGGACATACAATGATTGAAATGATTTTCAAACGTCTTAAGTCCAGAGTCTGCAGATTCAAGTTCATTCTTCAGGTCCAAATGGATATCATGAAGTCATCAGTCAAACATATCTCACGATCCCATCTAGGACAGGAGTTGTCCTTGTAAAGAACTTGCTGCTGGAGTTGAACGGAGCGAGGGGAGGCAGTGAACGCTGGGCTCTACTCTCCTGATTTATCTGGATTTTGAGTGGTCACAGGCAGGGAATCCGTGTTATTAATGCTCACCGCAGGTGATGCTGGCTTGGGAAGCAGGAGGAACAGGACGAGTGCAGGGGCTTGAGTCCACTTCTAGCCATCCAAGCACTGCAGCTTGTTGGAGCTGACTCCCAGAATCCCCTTAGGTGGGCTGCTTCTTTCCAGTCTTCTCAGGGCAAAGTGCTGGCTAATTTGATTGTGGTGTGGCCACTCTTGTTGACCCGCAGATAGCCACCCTGTCTCCTGAGCCTCCCTTACATGTCTTCTGTATATTTGTGAAGATAGAGTGCTTTCTTATGCCCCTTCTGTATACACATGGAGAGAGATGTGCTTTCTTGTGCTCCTTCAGTATAAATAGGGAGAGGAGTGTGCTTTCTTATGCCCCTTCTGTATACACATGGAGAGAGTGTGCTTTCTTATGCCCCTTCTGCATACACGAGCAGAGGAATGTGCTTTCTTATGCCCCTTCTGCATACACGAGCAGAGGAATGTGCTTTCTTATGCCCCTTCTGCATACACGAGCAGAGGAATGTGCTTTCTTATGCCCCTTCTGTATACATGAGCAGAGGAGTGTGCTTTCTTATGCCCCTTCTGTATACATGAGCAGAGGAGTGTGCTTTCTTGTGCCCCTTCTCTCTCATGAAGACACTGTTCCTGCAGGGTTAGAGCCCTGCCCTCATTTAACCTAAATTACCTCAAAAGACCCTGTCTGCAAACCCACTGGGGGTTAGGGAGGTGACATGACTTGGGGGAGACATAGTTGAGTCTACTGAATGACTAACCCTTGCTTCCTCACCTGTAAAATCAGGACAGTAATACTTGGTTAGGTGAGAAAAGAAATGAACAGTTATACTGGCATGTCTCAGGTATATAATGCTATGTGTGTCATTTTTAAATCTTTTGGAGAAAGGGTGGGGAAAGTAAAGAATGTTGTGACTATGGTGACCTATTGGTCTTCCTGATAGAATCTTGAAGGCAGAAGTTCTCACAGTATTTGAATAACTTCCCCAAGTTCTTGTCCTGAGTTTCAGAAATCGAGCTGAACTCTGTCTCAGGACTGCTAGGCTGTGTGACACACTGCACAGTATGACTTATTTTGCTCCAAGTTGACAAGAGCGGTGGACCGCTCAGCAGGCTTAGCTCTGTCTTGGGTATTTAGCAGCAATGCTGTCCGCAGACACATGCAGGCATTAGGGGCCCAGGGGAACGCTATGTGCCCCGTGGAAAGCTACCCTTTCATTGGATTAGCAGCGAGCAAGGGCGGCCTCTTTTGCTATGCTCAAGTCTGGCCTCACAGGATCCAGTTTCAGAAGGGAGTGATTGGCCAGCACACGGGTCAGGGAGAAAAGGTTCTGTGCGGGTCACCGGTGTCCTTGGGGAGAGGGGATCGTGCCTGTCGTTGGGCAGGAGGCTGGGCCCCAGCCGCACAGCAAAGTGCACCAGCTCAAGCAGCTGAAATCATTTGCCCTCCTGGGGATTTGATTTTGAGGGGCAATAGCTGGGATGGAATGACTGTCCCTCTGAGCACCACATGGCTCCATCCCTGATACTTCTAGCCAGCAATTCTCTGTCAGCCATGGGAGGGGGGAAATGGGGACATGACACCAGGCTGGCAGGGGAGGGGTGAAGAAGGCCCTGTGTTAGGATGTAAGGGGCAATGGTCGGCCCATTGTTCCAAAAGATTTCTCCACTAGTGTGGCTCCATGCCTCAGCTCTCACCATCAGCACCGCGTTCTTTGGTGTGTAGAAGGCTTTGGGAAATGGTATTTAGGAGAAGAAGCAGCCCTTCTGTGAGTCCTGGTCACCAGATGGCTGGAAAAAAAAAGACTCTGTGAAGGAGAGACAGAAGAGACTGGGAGATGGTGGAATGTACTAGGAGTCCATATGACCTCTTGATTCCAAAGAATAGGACTTGTTTGAGGTCACTCAACTAGCGATGGCAGAACAAAGTCCCATGGCCAGATCCTCGGCTTCTTACTTCTGCCTATTTGTTTAGTACAGGCCAAGTTATGGCAGATTAATGTCAGAAAGTCCAGCTCCAGAGCACAAGGAATGGGAAGAGACTAAAGACAAGTTCTTACTGCAGCCCCACCCCAGCTCTGCCTGCAGCCCACCCTGCTCTCAGCGCTGTCTCACAGGAAATCTCTTCTGATAAACGCTGGCATTCCAAAGTCCAGTTCCAGTGGCATTCATGGACATCTTAATTTCTTGAATCATGGGGCTTGTTTCCCTTGAACATAATGCTCACTGCAGGTGATGCTGGCTTGGGAAGCAGGAGGAACAGGACGAGAGCAGGGGTTGAGTCCTTGAGTCCTCTTCTGGCCATCCAAGCACTGCAGCTTGTTGGAGCTGATTCCCAGAATCCCCTAGGTGGGCTGCTTCTTTCCAGTCTTCTCAGGGCAAAGTGCTGGCCAATTTGATTGTGGTGTGGCCACTCTTGTTGACCCGCAGATAGCCACCCTGTCTCCTGAGCCCTCCCTTACCTGTCTTCTGAATATGTGTGTTCTAAATGTTTTCAAAACCTATGTAACTGAACTGACAGAATGCCCGAAAGGGTAGTGTTCATAGGGCTAGTTCAATCAATCTTATTAATTTGTTATAACACACAGTGAGTTTTACATCAGATTGGGATAAAAGTGTCATGTTCCAGGCTTTCCTTGACCAGTTTCTGGAGGTGGGGACAGGGTGGCAGTTGAGAAGGCCAGGGAAGAGGGAAGCACTCTCTCTCTGAACCTCAGCTGTAAAGTACAAGCAGCGGGAAACAATGTGACCCTTCCCAGTTCCTAGGTTGTGAGGACTGGGTGAGAAACTAGGCTGCAAGTTTTTGGACAAGAAGGAAAAAACAAAACCCACCAGTTATTTCAGCGAGCTAAACTCTGTGTGGCTCAGTTGATCCCTTGATGTTTGGGTGGGGTGGCTGAGAAGGCATGTTGGAATGGGGCAGTGCCACTCACGCTGGGAGGAGCAGTGACACTGGTGACAAGAGCAGAACAGGAAACTTCAGAGAGCTCTGTAGGTGCCAGGCCTGCTGCCGCTGCTCTGTGACACTCATTTATCACCTGCGCTGATGGTTATTTGTACATCATGGGACATTGGACCACGGTTTCCCAAGCAAGATGGAATTCTCCCTCCAGACAGCCTGCTGGTCTGCTCTCAGATTTTAGACTTTTTAGCCTCAATAATTGTGTGATCTATTTAAAATAAAATCTCTTCCTTAAAATTGGGAAAGAGAGAGAGAATCCCCAACTTTCAGTTGCTGACATAATGTTTTATGATGTCTTGAAATTGGTATACTTAATTCAAATTTCAAAGTCATAATTCAAATATTGAGTCTGACATTTTTTCCTAAGCTAGCAATGAGGTACAATACTCTCTCATGTTACCTAACCATAGGTTAGCGGCTAATGTGTTACACCTTTTGTAATGTAAGTGAGCACCTTTAAAGGTAATAAGATATGCTCGGCTATGATGTTTGGTACATTGTGTGTATAAAATGCGGAGGAGGATATCCAGCTGATTTGGGATGGGGAGGGGGGCATTGGGGAATTGGGGATAACAACTCATTGTTGGCCCACTAAAGAATGTGACTCATTATGGACAATAAAAAAAACTAAAAATGCATTAAATTAAAATATTTTCAATTTACAATGACTGCTGGGGAATTAAGTTAAGGACTGTCTGTGGGGAGAGAGAGAAAGAGAGAGAGAAGAAGAAGGAGGAGAGAGAGACAGAGACACAGAGAGAGACAGAGACCTTATGGCTATGTTTCTCTGGAGAACCCTGAATTCTACATCCATTTAAGAGCAGAAGAAGCTAAGATACAGGCTGAGTGAGTCAGTAACCGCCCCAAGGAGGCAGCCAATGCAGACAGATATGGCTAGCTGTCCAGGAACCATTTCCCTTCTCCTTGGTGCACAGCAAGGCTACATTTCCCAACATCCATTTGAGAGCTAGCTGAGCACTAGCTCCTGAGACAGTGGGTGTGAGCAGTACTTCCATACCACACCCATGGCATCATGGCTCCTCTTCACCTGCCTCCAAGACCCTGAACCCTGGCAGGGGCACAAGATGGCCAGAGACCGGCTTCCTGAATGACCGCAAGGACCAGAAAGCCCCGGCCCTACCAGCGCCTTGTTACTTTTAATGGAAGCGCTTTCCTTGACAGACATGGTGCAGAATGGGAGGGATCCGTCTGTATTCTGCTTTGGGAATCCTGGTGGAGCCAGGGGTGGGAAGTGTGCCCTTCACTTTCCCGGCACCCCTGGAAACCAAGGATTCTCTAGCAATCCTTTGGATTGTTCTGCCTGAAGCCGGGCAGAGCACTCTGAGAGCCCTGGGCCCCCAAGGGGAAGCCGAAGGGGTGGGAGAGGAGGACGATGGTTCAAGCTTGCTCTCAGCCATGTCCCTGGATGTGGACTCGTCTTCCTCATGCGAGTGCGCTCTGTTTATGCTGGAGGAGACCGTGGAAATATGCGGCCGCGCTGCCCAGTTCAACAAAGGATGGAAGGATCGTGGCGAATGCATTTTTCCACATTAAGGTTGCTGTCTGGGCTGGGTGCGAGCAGAGTCTGCTTTGTTTGGTTTTCTCTGCATCTTGGGGCTGCTGAGCCCTTTCCCCTGGTCCAAGTCTGCTGCTCAAGCTGGTAGCTTCCCTCCTGGACTTGTCCAGGGGCTGGAAAAGCCGAGGCTGGAAGGTGCCGGGTGGAGCCTTTGTGACTACAGTCTTTTTACTCCACAGAACAAAGAATTTCCTTTGGATGTCAACAGATACGTTGTAACTTACATGAAGGCAAGTGGGAAACGTCACACGTTAGCTTCTGTATCAAAGGTGATCTTGTAGGCAAACTCAGAACCAAAACCCCAAACTGAGGCTGAGACTTTGGAAAGAATTAGTTTATTTTAGGAAAACACAGTAAATTTATTTAAATCAATATATAGGGTCAGAAGTCTTTTTATTGTTTTTTTTTTTCTTCTTCAGATTTTCACTGTTTTTCCTTTTTTTCTTGTTTTACCAGGGGTTGACGGGAGACTTTGTGCACTAGCTAAGCACTCTATGACTGACCTAAGGTCTCCGGAAAGTCCAGGTTTTACACTTGTAAACTAGTGTCAATTTAATGCCAGGTTCTATCTAATCCATCCACTTCAAATACAAATAATAGAAAAGGTCATGGTTTAGGTTGACCATTTAATTTATTTTTACCACTGACTGACTCTGCCTTTGTATACATGAAGCAATGATTGAATTCCTATGGTGTAGTGAGACTTAACATTTTAAGCCAGTGCGTCGGAATTTGAGGGTGGTGGTGAGGAATGAGTGTCCCTTACACACACACACACACACACACACACACACACACACACACACAAGGTATCTCTGTCTTCCCTCTTCTGTAAGAGCCCCTGTTTTGTGATGTTTATTGATGCTTGAGGCAATCAGGTTTCCACAGAGACAGGTGCCAGCTAACTCTCAGTGATCAGATATTTATTTCCTAAGTAGACACCAGCTTTGATAAGTGGCTGGGAGACCCAGCTGCGGAATGTAGGAATGGGCTCAAGAAGCAGAAAGGGGGACACAGGAAAGTGTGAGCACGATTACTTCCTTTTGAGGCCTGAAGGGAGATGTCCCCTGACCCTCTCCTGGTTTCTGGTGGCCTTGGGCACCCCTGTGGGTCATTATAGCTTCACTCTGTGTGTTCAAGTTTCACATTTATAAAAAAAATTATTTATTTACTTGCAAGCAGAGATACAATGGAGAGAGAGAGAGAGAGAGAGAGAGAGAGAGAGAGAATGAGAATGGGCACTTTAGGGCCTCCAGCTGCTGTAAACAAACTCCAGATGCTTCGCCTCTGTGCATCTAGCTAGTACTGGGTACTAGGGAATCAACCCAGGAACTTAGGCTTTGCAGGTAAGTGCCTTAACCGCTGAGACATCTCACCAGCCCAAGTTTCACCTTTAATAAGAACATCATTGATCAAAACTCACCTAATGGTCTCATTTAAACTTGATTGCCTTTGCAAAGACCCTCTTTCCAAAACAAGGTCACAATTCAAGGTACTAGAGATTAGCATATCAATATATCTTTTCTGAAGAACACAATCCAACCCACCACAAATGATTACATTTTTATACCATTATCTAAATATCCACATAATACCCTCCATTTTTTTTCTTCTGGTCCACAGAACCTGAAATTTTTAATTAAAAATTTTAGCTTATATATATATATATATATATATATATATATATATATATATATATACTTTTAGGTACATCTGTCACTTAAGGCACCTCAATGCAAAGGTTTCCAGGATTTTCAAATGGCACTGGTCCAGTTGATCTAGACAATGGTCCCCAAATCCAGGTCTATGGAGGTGCTACTTCACTTGGAGAATTTACAGATTCTACAACTCTTTGTTTTGTTTTATTTTTTTCAAGGTGGGGGGTCTCACTCTAGCCCAGGCTGACCTGGAACTCACTCTGTAGTCTCAGGCTGGCCTTGAACTCACAGTGATCCTTCTACTTCTGCCTCCTGAGTGCTGGGATTAAAGACATGCACGACCACACCTGGCCCGACTGTACAACTCTTTTGTTGTTCAAATAATTAATTAATTAATTTGCAAGCAAAGAGAGAGAAGAGAGACCGAGAGAATAAGCACATCAGGGCCTCCAGCTGTTGCAATAGAACTCGAGATGCATGCCCCACTTTGTGCATCTGGCTTGGATACTGGGGAATCGAAATCTGGTCATTAGGCTTTGCAGGCAAGCACCTTAACCACTGAGGAATCTCTCCAGCCCCCTGATTGTTCAACTCTTGATGGCCAGCTTTTGCCAGAATCTCCTGTGATGAAGCTGGAGATAATTCTAGCATGCATCCATCAGTAGAGATGCTTCCTCTAGTTCAGTGATTGCGGTAGGGAGAGCAACTGACAGCTCACTTGCTCCTTTGTGCTTAGATAGATAGTGTGGGCCTCACCCCTGTCTGTGGGAGCCCCTGGCAAAGGAGAAACCCGCTCTTCTTGTCAAGACTTGTGCTGGAGGAAAACATCATCAAGAAATGTATGGTCTGGGTTCTTCCAGGGCCAGAGATCTTTGTTTAGGCTGTTTCTTAAATATTATTATCATTAAGTGGCTTGTCAGCAGCTCATAGGGAAAAAAGACGTATTGACTGCAAATTCAGTTGGATCCAACAACAATCCGAGACATCTGCAGAGAAGCTTCAGGCCTTCTGTGCTGTCTGGGGAGTCATTTAATATCTAGATCACACACTGTAATAGTCCCTCGTGCTCTGGGGTCCATACACTGTGACTGCTGGCCAATTAAGCAAACATTCAGAGGGACAGTGACAACCTGGAATATTCCCATGGGAAGGGGTGAGGAACCTGAAACAGCTCAAAAGGAATTGAAGGAGGACTTATAAATGAGGCCTGTAGGCCTGTCCAGGCACAGACAAGCTGCACCGTACATCCTCATGGGGAACTGGATTTGAGTGCCTTTCCAGGTTGACACACTTCACTTTCTACCATTTTGTGAAAACCCAATCCATGGAGTTGCGTTATTTGCTTGCTGTCTGGGACTTTCTAATCTGAAAGCTCTGTGAAGGAACAAAGAGATAGTTGTAGGTCACACAGAGCTAGGGAGAGAATAGTTGCTATTTTTAAACTTCTAAAGGCGTGCACTCTTGCATTAATTAAGTACATTTTTTTAACCACTGGTATTGTTCAGTGTGAAATAATAAGACACACATATGTCTACGTAGGTCTCTGCTCTCAGCTATGGATGCACATTTCCTATGATCCAGCTAAATAGGGTGCAAGGAGAAATCCAGGTCTAATATGTTCTCTTTGATTGTCTAGTTCCTGGCACAGAGCTTCTGAGACCTTGTAACTTCCTGAGTGACAGGATCACCTGACACACAGCTGCTAAGTCCCTGGGAATCTCCTGGGTGATGAGACTGTCTTTTGTTCTAATGAGGACACTCTTAATGGGTTCCTAGTCACCAGAAGCACCAAGGGAAGAATAGAAGTCCTGAGACCTCAGTCCCACGCCCCCATCCTCCCAGAGGGCAACGGGGGGGGGGGGGGGGGAGGCAATAGAGTTCATCACCAAATCTACCTGCATGTGATGAAGGGATGCTCAAAGAATTGCAGATGGACAGGGTTCAAGTTTCAGCCTGGTGAGCACATCCCTGTGCTCAAGAGTGTCCCATCCCAGCTTCATGGGGACAAAAACCTGTGTGCTTAGGACTCTTCCAAACCTTTCCCTGTGTCCCTTCATTGGAATGACGGAAACTATTCTATGTAATAAATCAGTAATAGCAAGTCAGCAGCTTTCTGGGCTGTGTGTGAGGCTCTGGCAAATTACAGAACCTGAAAAGGGAGTGGTGGGATTTATAGCCAACAGGACAAAAGCTGTGGTTAACTTGGGTACCCCTAAAGTGCCAGATGTGTGCCAGATGCTGAAGGTACAGTTATATATGAGATGGATCCACTGGATCCACTGCAGTTCCTCTTAAAGCTAACATTATCATATAAAAACATATAAAACAATTGCAAATGGTGATAAACATTTAGAAGAAAACAGCATGGGCTTAAAGACAGAATGATATGAAACAGCTTTGTTCAGGTACATAGTTAGGGAAGTGACAAGCCCCAGTGTCACGTGGGTCAGAAATTTGATCACTGGCTATTTGGTATTAAGAAGTGGAGACACCTTTAGGAGGTGGGACTTAGTGAAAGATCACAAGACTGACCTCTACTCCACATTCTGACTTTCTGTCTCAGCTAAAATGGCTGTGCTGTTTGGACTGAAAAGGTTCCAAAACTATAAAGTAAGTAAATCCCTTTCCTTTATAAGTACATAGCTTGGGTATTTCATTACAGTAATGCAAAACAGGTTAATACATGAGGAAAGACTGTCAGGGGAAGGGGAAATATGTTAATTCTAGTTTTCTTTAAAGAACAGATGAAAAATCCTGAGGGAATTTTTGAAAGGGAGATTTAATTCAACATAAGAAAAAACTTTCCAATTTGAACTCTCCAACTTTGCATTCGAGGGGTTCCGATGTTGGAAGCACAGGGCTAACTACAGATTTTCAGTGGCCAGTTGAAATTCTAAGATTCTCTGAAGTGATAATGAGAACCACAGTGTGACTCCATTCCCTCCCCGCCTCCCAAAAAATGTCCTATTTGAGGCCAAGGTTATACACAATCTCTAATGAGATTATCTTCAAATTTTACAGGCCAACCAATTCATATGTAAGGAAAGGTATGCTTGCCCTTTGGGACGCAGAAGAGAACATCACAAGATGTAAGTCGGGTCTTACTATAGAAAACCCAGATGAAGTGATGTTTAAGAAAACCATCAGAAACAATCTGCTCTTATTCTAACTATGATCTCCTGAAGGACTGGGATTTGAAGTGACAAAGTGACAGTTTCTGTTATTCTTACAAACTCTATGTTGGAAAATCCAGGTAGTCAAACAAGTTATTTGCTTGTTTGTTGTGTGGTCATTAAGGAGAGTTCTGGAGCCATCTATGATGGTTCCCTTAAAACAACAAACATCTTCTGAGGTACCGAGACTCTGGGTTGGTATTTGACAGTACTAACACCTCCCTGGGGATGGCTTTAGCTCCCACCTATCATCACCTCCTTTCAGGTCTCAGGCCATTGGCTCCCTGTTTGTTGATTCCAATTTATCATGGAGGTTGCTTGTATGCCAGGGGCTAAGTGTTTCTCATATGTGATCTTCTTTGATGTTTCAAGCAATCCTTTCTCCATTTTACCATTGAGGACATGGAGGTCCAGAGAGGGGGATCCCAGCCCCAGCACACAAGGGCTTTGAATCTAGGCTTGCCCAGCTCCAGGGCCCAGATCTCTCCCTCCAGCTGCCCCTCATTACTTTACAAGAAGGTCACTGGCCCTGACCTCATGGTGATAAGTGTCAAGACAGTGCCTTTGGGTGGATGTGACAGCAAACAAACACACATAAGGCCAGAGGGCAAATCTCTTGAGGAATCCTGTTTCTTGTCTGTTTTCAAAGTAACTCTTTGATAGTTTGCTTAATTTTATATGACTTGTTGTTCCCTTGTATTATGAAGTCATGTTTTTATAATAAATTCAATATTCTAGATAAAGAATAGAATCTACCATTTAATATGTGTTTTTGATGTGGTTGGTAAAGTGTGCATATTCCCAAGTTTTTTTCTCTTTCCTTTATTGAGATATAAATTTATTGACACCAAAATATCTAGATGTAAGTATATAGTTTAATGGGTTTTGACTGATGTGTGGGTACCATTGTGTTACTAGTAGAGTTCATGGATCAGAGAAGTCCTTGAAACCACTTTCTAATATTTAATTTCAGTTCTTCGTCCAATGTGGCCCAGAGAAACTAAAAGGTTGTTCTAATCTGTTCTCTCATCCCCAGAGAAGCAGCATTACTTCTCCTTTGTGTCATGTCATAGTGGTTTTGCCAGTTCTTGAATGTCACAAACTATAGGCTCTTTTCAGTCTGGCTTTTGTCAGTACCTCATTCATGTTGTTGTACCTTTCTTCTTATTGCTGACTTTATGAATATTTAACAGTTGATTTATTCATACTTTTGATAAATCTCTGTATGGGCTAGTGTGAGTAAAGCTGCTCTAAAAGTTTAGATGCAAAGTGTTTTATAAGTAAAATATATTCCTAGAAGTGAAATTGTCATAAAGTTGAATATGTCTAAAAAAATGCCAAGTTTTTTTCACATCTTTTTATCTTCTTGTCAGCAATGTGAGTGGGTTCTAGTTGCTCTACATCCTTGCCAACATTTGATATGGTCAGTTTTTAATTTTAGCCAGAGAGTGGTATCTCACTAAGGTTTTTAGGTACATTTCCTCTGACAACTTAAAGTATTAGCTACATTTTTGTGTGTTTATTAGATAATCTTGTATATTACGGTCGTAGTCAGCCACACGCCAATGGGACGAACCTGCAAACTAGGCACAGTTATGGGAGGAAAGGATTTATTGAAGCTACAGATCAGGGGAAGTTACATAATGGTGAAAGAGGCTGGTCCCTTTTCATAGGTCCAAGCAGAGAGAAAAACCCTTCACCAACACCATACACACACCAACAAAACAGGCAGGGGGGAAGAGAGAGATTTCCTTCCCCTTTATATAGCCTTAGGGCAGGGTCTTGCAACCTTATCCAAGACTTGTTGGCTTCCTGAGCCTCTGGAATTTCCTTCCTGCACTGCCCAAACAGGAAGAGATGCTCATTTCTAGTTCCCCTGAGCTTCCTTACATCCTGCCCCCTACTAGAGGGCTGTCTTCCTATGAACATCCTCAGAGACCCACACAAAATTACTAAAAAGACCAAGTTGACAACAAAACATCATCACAGTTACCTTGGGAAATACTAATTCAAGTCATTTCCCCCCTTTTTAACTGAGTTATAGTTTTGAAAAATGTATGAATTTGTAGAATGTTGTGTATTCTGGAAATGGATCTCTTTTGATAAATACATATTGTGAATATTTCTCATAGTCAACAGTTTGCCTTTTCATACTTTCTCAATGGTAAATTGGATTGCAGAAGGTTTTAATGTTAATAAACTTGAACATGATTTTTCTTCTTACTGTTTTCTATATTTTGACAAAAAACCCTTAATAACCCAATCATGAAGCTATTCCTTTTTCTTTTTGAAGTTTTCGCTTTTGCATTTAGATCCATAATCATCCCCAACTAACTTTTTGTATGCTGTAGTATGGGAGATCAGCATCACTTTCTTCTTTTTAAAAATATTTTATTTATTCATTTGCAAGCAGAGAGATACAGAGAGAGAGAGAGAGAGCCATGGTGGGGGAGAATATCCAGAGACATTGCCCCCCCCTCAGCAACAATACACAAAGGGGGAAGAAAAAAAGAGAAAAAGAGAAAAAAAAGAAAAACTGGCTGCCTCTGGTACAGTTCATACCCCCATCCTATGGACAGATCCAGTATGTGCACCGAGTAAGGACCCCAGTGGGTAGGGGACAGAGAAGGGAAATGGGGACACCTTCACAAGATTTGCTCATACAATGTATATACTTATTCATAATAAAGATACTTAAAAATAAAAATAAAAAGTTTTTAAAAAGTAAAAGAAGTATACATAAATGGATTGTGACTCCAAATAAAAGGACTGGACCAAGAAAAAAAAAATCCCAAGGATTTCAAGAGAATCAGAGAAGAGTTAATTATGGGTTTCACTATATGAAGAAATAAAAAGTAAGAATATTTAATGTCATAATAGTCAATATCTAGCTTTAAATGATGTTAAACATACTTGGATTTTATTGTTTTTTTATACCATAAAAGTTAACTTTTTTCACTTGACATGTACATTTAATTATAGCCACCTAGAAAATGCTTTTAATAAGTGCATCCACACATGTTCCCTAATTGTCCAATCCATTACTGGTGTACATTTTAGTTGCTTCCATTTTTTTCATATCATAAAAGGCAGGATGGCAAATGAGAGAGAGAGAGAGAGAGAGAGAGAGAGAGAGAGAGAGAGAGAGAGAGAGAGAGAGAGAGAGAGGAGAATCCTCTCACCGTGGCTCTGCTCTTGCAGGCTCAGGGCTCAAACCAAACAAATGCCAGAGCCAATGTATATATTACATGTGTAGATCAGAAGCTCTATATCCTCAGGGTATATATATATTAAATAAACCAAATCAATATATATATATTATCCTTAGGGTATATATATTAAATAAACCAAATCAATTTTTTAAAAACAGGGAATGAGAGGCCTAGAATTGGGAACAAGGGAAGGAAGGAGAATTTTTTTTTTAATTGACCTATTTGCTTTTCACTCATGCCAACACACTCTTAGGACATCTTTACAAGTCTGAAAATCTCTAAAGAGAGGCTGAAGAGTCAGCTCAGTGGGTAAAATGCTTGCTGCACAAACTTGAGGACCTGAGTTCCAATCCCCAGCACTGTGAACATCCGGCTGTGGGAGCATGCACCTGACATCCCACGCTAGGAGACACAGCCAGAAGGATGCCTGGGGCTGGCATGCAAGCCAGTGTAGACCAACTGGTGAGCAGTGAGCTCCAGGTTCACTGAGAAGCCCTGTCTCAAAAAGTAAGCCTTATTGAGAAGTGTGTGGCTTAAATTCTTCTAAATATTTGATGCTTTTATAGTTACCCTTTTATTATTTGTCTCTTAATTAGATTATATTTTGGAAAAAGAGTATACTCAGGGTTTCAATTACACTTATAGGATGTCATTTTCCATTAACTAAAATATCTCTGATGCTATAATCTGTATCTTAAGAATTTTTTATTTTCATTCTAGACTTCATTTCATCTATTTTCCTTTGAACCATTTTTGTGTTTCTGGACATTCTTTGGTTCTCAATCTAAGCCTATTTTGTGTATTTTTTTTTCAGATATTATGCTAGAATTTCTCTTTGGGTCTTCTTTAGAGCTTCATTTTCTCTGGTGAAATTACTCTTTGTTCCCCTACTATGTTCATCTTTATTTCTAAAGTTCTTAATCTATTTAAGAAAGTTGTTTTCAGAGATGGCATCTGGTCATCAGAGGACCTGCCCCCTATTGACTGCTTAATTTGGGGGTCATAAATCATATTTTCATTCTTTTTTATGTGTCTAATAATTTTATAGTATTTTAGACTTCTCTTGTACTTTACCAGTAGAGACTAACCTAGCTGATTATATATATATATATATAAAACCCCAGAAAGAACTTTCTGTTTCTTCTGCCCAAAAGCTTAGGAAGGAGGTTTATACCCCATTCAGACTGCAGTTGAGCTGGGACAGGACAGTTTCCTTCTTGCCAGTGAGATCAAGTAGATTGCTCTTGGTCCTTTAGCCAAACCCCTGAATTCTTGATGCAGTCTGTTCAGATGTGAAGCAGAGGGTACTTGGTGACAGCTTTGTTTAGTTAGATTTGACTTCCTGACTGCGCAGCAGGAGAGCACTGGAACTTGGGCAGTTCTCTCTCTCTCTCTCTCTCTCTCTCTCTCTCTCTCTCTCTCTCTCTCTCTCTCTCTCTCTCTGCCTTCTAGCTCTGCCCCCACTGCTGCTGACTTGGCAAATTTCCCAGGGTGGAGAATTGTTCTGAGAAATGTATTTTTGTGTTTGGGACTCTTCCAGGTTCCAATTTTCATGTGAGCCTACATGGCTATTAAAAGTTCAGCTAATTTCTCCTCATCTCTTATCTCAACAACCTTTTTCTGTATGTAGGAGATGCTTGTCCACCTGTCTCAAGCTAGGCCATTTGTCCCAAACATGAAAACAGTTATGTGCTCTGCTTTTTGATGTACATCCTCATCTCTGGAATGAGTTTATTTAGGTGTGTATGTGTGTGTGTTTCTAGTGCTCTGAGGTGGTTTTAAAAGAAAATATCATTTTAGCTTACTTATTATTTTCTTTTATCATGAAAGTGATTGTCTTTACACCTATCCATGTCTAAAACCAGAACTAGGACTCCATGGTTTCTTAAGAGTTTTGTCATAGATTAACTGGGACTTAAGTGTGCGGCCTCAGAGCCATGTGAAATATTCACAGTTCTGGGTTTAGACTTTGAATGCCACTTGCCTGAGTCATGAGCAGTATTTGGTCTTTGGAACTGTTGATGTTGCTTTAATTCTTCTTCCCGTACCCTCAAGCAGCTACTTTCTTGCATAAGCCTATTCCATATGACCTTTTCCTTCTTTAAATCCAACTCAAGTTCTGGTATTTTCTGGTACTTCTTTCTCCACCAGCACCATCTTGATCACAACCAACATCATTTGCAGAGAAGAGCAAGAGCCTTTTCCTGACAGTCTTGATTTGCCCACCACCCCCCTGTCTTTGCTCTAGCCTAGTCCCCTCTCTGTGTCCAGACTCCTGGTAACCAAACTATGATCCTGACCTTGTCACTTCCTCCTTAAACTCTTCCAATCACTTCTTACTGTTCCTAAGGTGCAGAGAAGACACACATGTGATGCTGCCCTGCTTCGTCTTGCTGCTTTGTCCCTGCTTCGCAGAGCTCCCTCAGCTTTCCTTCACTCCATATTCACCTTGCTTTCTTCTACTTTGTGTGGTCTGGGTGCCTGCTGATCTACCTGGGATCTCCTTCCTGTTCTTCTCACCTACATTGTCTCTTTGCTAATTGCTCTTCCAAAATCACTTCTCCGAGAAACCTTCCCTGAGGTCTCCACTCTTCCACGGTCTACTCTTCTCCCTCATTTGTAGGCATGTGACTTGGTGATGAATTTTGTATTATTTGCAAGATAGCATAGCTACACTATCAATCTCCTTCATTAGACTGATAGAGTCAATGCAGGCACAAAAAATAATTTGTTTTCTGGATTGATTCATCCCTCGGGGTCTAGCATAGTTAAAAATTGTATAGATTAAATGAGTGAACAAAATGCATTTGGAGAAAACAAATGCTGTTTTTTTAACCTGGCATCTCTTCTCTAGATGGCTTCTACAAATGATCTTTCTACCGTCTACAATCAATCAATTTCTTTATCATCTATTTCCATTTATTAGTTTTCTCATAAACAGAAGAAGTTGTCTGAAATCAGCCAGGAAACATAAGACCACGTACTAAGAAATATGTCTACTTTCAAACTCTGGGTTGACCATGGTAAGGACAATGTTATTTAGTACATCACAGCAGAGGAAGAGGTCCCACAGAGGCATAAGTGACTTGTCTTTCTTTGCTGACTCCATTGGCATGTTTATTTTTCTTGACCTAGATAACTCAACTGGAAGGCAATTGAACATTTGCCAATTAATTAGCAACTTAAATCACTTGTGAAAATGGCTGTAAACGTCGATGCAAGCTGACAGAGCTGACTTCTCAGATGCCATATAAACATAACCGTGTTTTCTTTTTCTGTGGTGGTGTCCAAGGAATTGTGGTCAAGACGCAGGATCATCTAAGACCTGCCCTCTAAAGTGCTTCTTCAAAGACTGGGTCTAGTTACCTAAGCTATTCTGAAATTATCTCCAGGTTTACAATTGCATCCCTCATCAGTCTTTTGATCCAGGGTGCAATTACTGACATTGAAAATGGTGGAATTGTAAGGGAATCATGTCTCCCTCAAAAGTCAAGAAGATTGAGTTTCACACTCACATGGGAGCAATTTTAATGTTTTGGTTCACAATAATTCTTTGGCATAGCATCTCGAATGCTACTGGCTTCCCCTGATGACTCAGGGTGAAGAGATGCACAAGTGTCTCAGTGGCCTTGATCTCAGATTTCAAAACTCAGGGTAGAGAGTGCATGTGGCCGTACCTTCAATAATATAGGTTGAGGCCTCTTCTTGCCTTGTTGGTTGTTTTGTTTTGTTTCACAATGAGAGACATTGTTGGAGTCTAAGACATTATCAGACTGGCTGCTGCAGGGGAGGAAGCACTCAGCAGCTCCCTGAATATCTTCATCTTCTTTCTTTTTTTTTTTTTTTTAAAAAAAGAAACAAGTAAGTTCAAGGAGGAACAGATTGTATCCTTAATACTTAATTTTCTTGACATTTCAATATGATTAACTGGAATTGAGCCCATTTGGAATGGCTTAGAATGTTAAGAAATGCCTGTTTGTGGTGTGTGTGTGTGTGTGTGTGTGTGTGTGTGTGTGTGTGTATCTGCAAGTGAGAGAGAGTGCTCACACGTGAATACATGTTACACATTCTATTAAAGAAGGTAATTGTTCTGTGATAGGGCATATTTCTTAAGAGCACAGATATCAAGACCATAGAATGATTGCTGGAATGGACTGCTAATTCCAAAGCATCTTCTGTCTTTCTAACATCCTTCTTCTTAGCATGTATGAAAACGTGGTAGTCATAAAAAAGATAATGAGAAATTTAATATCACTTATTAATTCACACAGTAAGGTCTTTATTCCAATATTTGCTTCCCATGAAATTCTCAAAATCACACAGACAGAATGACAGCATGGTTTCTTTACCTTCACCAGTTGAACGTGGTTTTTAGCATCTGTTATTTTCAAGATATTATATTTGGTGCTGTTATCAACTAGCATGTAAAAGAATGATAACTTTACTTGTAAGTTAACATTGGCTTCCTTTGCTCTCTTTTTCCTGTGTCCTGGTTTCTCGTGTTGTACTGCAGCCTACGGTGAAGGAGAGACCGTCATGGTTGATGCTATCACAGAGATTATAAACTTCGTAACTATCAGCATTCTGTGGTCTATGTTTGCTGTGTTTGTGTAGGCAGTGTGCCCTTTTCCCACCCCTGCTACCCCTCCAGGTGCAGGCGCCTACATCTCTAAAGGGTAGTTTGATTGTGGTAGGTTCTGGAACTTCAGGGCCTAGTTGGAGGAAGTAGGTCATTGGCTGCTTCCTGTCTCACTCTCTGCTTTCTGGTCTTCACCTGGTGAAGCCCCTGCTGTCACGATTCTTTGCCCAAGTGCATTGCACCAAGCACCCACGCTCCAAACCTTCCTCTAAGTTGTTTCCATCAGCCACTCGAGCACAGTGACACAAAATCACCAGCACACCTTGCTAAGTACTTTGAGCACATTCTCTCTCTAGCTGTCGCAGAGGTCCTGTGGGTGTCACACTTCATCCTACTGATTCTAGACATGTTTAAAGGAACCACTTAAAAATAAGCAGAGTGGTAAAAGTCAACAGATTGATCAGTAAAAGGAAACAAAAGTTCTGGAAACAGAACCACATCTAAATAAATATTTAGGACTTTCCAAAGGTAGCATCTCCAGTGAGAAAGGCTGGGTCAGTAAATATTCATAGTAGAGTGCTTAACCTTTGCTGTGCTTTGGGGATCATTCTAATTCTTTTTGTGTCTTAACAATTTCACATCTCAGAATACCCTATAAAATAGGCACCATTGTTTTCATCTACATATTATAGAATAGATGTGGAAAATATGCCTACCTATCAAAGTCACAGATTCACCAGCTTCTGTCCAGAACTTGGGTTTTTGACCACCAAGGTTTACCACATCTATATGAGAAATTCGACTATGTAGAAAAAGGCAAAGTTATGACCTGATCTCATATCTTATTTTTTAAAAATAATTCTAATAGTTTAAAAATTTAATATGAAATACTGAATATATTGGCAGAAAAATATAATTAACAACTAAGATAATTGGGATTGGAATGTTATTATGAAAATACTCTATAATTTTATTACCTCAAAAGTCAGAATGGACACACACATATACATACACACACACACACACATATATATATATACACATATATATACACACAGAGAGAAAAATAATGACCAAATATAATCAAAAAGAACATTAAAAACAAGGGAAAAAATTACTGCATGGGACAAACTTTTATTGTCTTTAATATGTGGAAAATAAACAGTCAATTGAGAATTGAGTCATACAGTTAACAAACGACCAAACATTAAAAGGTAAAAACATTGAATATAGAGGGTAACTGATATGAGAATAATTTCCCTATCACTGGTGCTCAGGAAGATACACAGTGATTGGTGAGCTGGTTTTTCCAGTAATTGGCAAATGATACTTCTTAGTGAAATTGATGAAGGAAAGCTAGCATTGCTGACTACAGCTGGAAGTTGGATACAGTTAAAGATGTGTAAAACCTCAAACTGTATAGTTTTGACTCAACAATTCCATTTTTAAGAATTTATTCTAAGATGACTTTATATAAAAAGTATGTACATGTGTACTAATTGAAGTATTAATTATCATAGTGAAATAGTCCAAACAACTAAAAACCAATTATGGGAATGTTTAAGTAAATAAAGCCACATATATTTGTATTGCAATCTGGACATCAAAATGAGAATTATATTCTTACGTTATTTGTAATCATATTTTGTTTCTCAATGGTAAACAGGGTTTCCCATTTCTGTGTTGTAGTGAGACATCCATTGCTGACCTACTTGTGAGCAACTCTCTTGATAAATCACTTCCTTATGTGGGTTAGGTCCCATTGACCTCCCACCTCCGGGTTAGAGTCGGCTGACTTAGCAAGCCATCTTCCCCCACTACCCACAGTGATGAGTTCAGAGGTTGATTCAGAATGGAAGCACTCTCCTATGATAGTGCACTTGAGGACTTTTGCTGAACAATTCTAGAGCAAAGACCATCTTTGTTTTTTTCTGGTTAATATGAAAGCAAATGGTGAGCTGGGGAGATGGCTGAGCGGTTAAAGGCACTGGCTTGCAGAGCCTGTCAGGCCAGGTTCAACTCCCCAGCACCCACATGAAGCCAGATGCACAAAGTGGTCTGGAGTTTGTTTACAGTGGCAAGAGGCGTGTGGCCCCCATACACTCTCTGTCCCCGTCTGTCTCAAATAAAATAAAATATTTTGAACATATTTTTTAAAGAAGTGAAAGCAAGTAGTTTCAGAAACTACTGATAGCCAACTTGCATCCTAAAGAGAGAGGCTGCAATGAAGCTGATATTAATGAGAAATGAGAAATGGAAGCTCTTCACATTCGTGAGGATGCTCCGAATGAAACCGGGTCTGAAGCTACCAGCATCCACCATCTCAGAGTCCTCAGTGTGTGAGCCAGAAGTATATCCTCTTGCTTCGGCCTTCTCCTCCTCTTCCTTCTCTTCTTCTTCCTCCTCTTCCTCCTACTCCTTCTCTTCCTCTTCCTCCTCCTGGGACTGGAAGTACTGAGAATTGAATCTAGGTCCTCTTGCATGTTGGGCAAGCACATCACTGTATTTCTAGCCCCTCTGCACTTGGCTAAAGCCAGTTTGGATAGAGGTGTCTGTTCCATGTAGTTGAAAGCATCCTAACAAACACACACTTCTCATTCTTGTAGTACACTCATATAGAATATATGAGTGTGTGTTTATGTACATATGTGTTTGTGTATACATTCAGGACACAGATAAAATACACAGTTCTGACTAAAATGTAGATAGATGAGGATTAAAATATATATATTTGGCTGAGGCTGTCTGAGGTCCAGTGTCAGTCATTAGAAGCTATTTTGCAAATTCTTATACTAAGAGGTAGAATCACTTTCAACTGGCATATTTTAAAAATTTCATCAACCATCTGTGTATAGAATATAATTCAAGAAAATTTTAAATATATATTTTGTATAAGAAACCTCAAGATTTGTGGCTTTAGTAAGTCACAAAAACCACTTGTCTTTGCATTAGAAATAATTTTAATGACCTTTTAACTTAAAATGACAGCATCAAAGACGATTGAGAATTGTCTTTGTTGAGAGTTCTTATGGAGTTGGCAATTCTGAAATGGGATCAAGAAAGCAAAATGTGCCTTAGAGTCCATTTTTTCTCTAACAATTCCTTCTATGATTTATACTTTGTGTTTCTTATTATTTCTGGCTAAAAGATGTCAATTATGGATGTGATGGTCTGTGATTTGGGAATGTTATTTTCTCCTTGGGAGAATTTTTTTATCCATGACAACTGAAATTCACCCTGAAGAAAGATGAAAAATTCTAAAGCAACTTTTTTCTTGAAAAGCTCATGACAAAATAGAACTAAATAGTTGGACATCAGTCTGCTTTATTATTGAATTTTTCATGAACATACCCTTACTTGAAAAGGATGTCATGTTTTCTAAGTTAGTTAGCTAATTCTTCCTCTGTTAATATTGTATTAATCATTTAATGTTGGTAAACTGTTTTCTCCGTAATTTTACATTTCAGAAGCATCTCAAAACACCAAGCTATTAGTTTCTATAATGGTTCTTATTTTTCCTAGCATTTCTCTGACTACCCACGGCATACAGAGCTCACAGGCTAATGCCGGGAAAGTTCTGGCTCACGTGCTGTCCTTCGTCCCTGGAGATCTGAAGTATGGCTCATTCGACACAGCTCAACCAACACGATCCTTGAGCCAGTTCAAGGTGTCCAGATGGTGATGAAGTTGGCATTCAGCAATTTCATTTGTCAAGGCCAAGGACAGAGATGAAAGCCCTCAGTTGGCTCATCTCCTGCTGTCATTCTTAGTCGTTACATTTCTGAATGGCCGAGCAGTCGCTTACAATCTCCCGGAGAAGAACGTCAGACTGGAGAGATCCAGTGTAACAGTGTCTATCTCGGGGAGCTTCAGTTATCTACTTCTTTTCTTGTTGCTTGCTAGTATTTTCCATTTTTCTACAATAAACATGCCTTACTTGAGGAATGAAAATACACAAAATCTATAATTTATGATGAATGACAACATAACAACTTTTTTTTTTACCATAACATCATCACATTCAACCAAGTCTTTTGAAAGGCTTTCTAGGCAATGCTACTTGGCAGGACATAGCCTGGGCTTAGGAGAGTCAGGAAGCTGTTCCCAGGATGGGCCCTCGGTTCCTCAAGCTGTCACCTAGGTCTTCCATCACAGGAGAAGGCACCTGCCATTCCTCTTCTCAGTCTTCCTCCAGGCCACCGTTCTAGTTCCTTCCTCTGCCTTTTCATTGTTGAGCTAAACAAACTTTCCTTGTAGTGTTCAACCCCCCCCCCCTTATCTGAGCAGTTGTAACACTGAGGGTAGAAGAGGAAATTCCTACTTCAAGGCCGTGCTCTTGGGCTGCTTTATGTCTCCAAATCTCATAGGCAGAATAATTTTAAAAAATACTTGTTAGAGATAGGCCTTAAAAAACCCCAGTGCATAGAGGGATCCCAGCACCCAGCACATGCACAGCCTGGGTGACTATGCTCCCCTCTCCGGAGAAACTCCATGATGAAACAACCCACTCCACACGCATGTACAAAAACACATTACTTCCCACATATATTCTTTTCCATATTCTCTGCCAAAAATGCATGAAACATCTTTGCCAAGTCATATTTGGCTGCTCCCTTGGAAGAGGCTCAGGCTTTCTCGGGGCAGAGGCAGATGGAGAATGAGGGTCTTCAGGTCCGTCATAGCAGTTAGTTATTCTTGGTCTCATTGAGGCACTACAAGTTCATTCTGGCTGTGGTTTGTGTAATCTATAAAAACCAAGAAAGCAAACGGCAGAGTGACCAAGTCTCCTAGTGTTCTTCATTGTTATTCTCTCTTAGCTTGGGCCTAAAGCTGAGCATGCAGCTACACTTCAGGACTCTGGCTTGGTCCATTCTGTCAGCCAACTGCCATCCAGAGTCTCTGTGATGACCTCCATCATGGACTCACAGCCTGGGAAAGACTTGGTTAAATGAATATCCAGTGTGTTTACTTGTACTGGATTCCTGCTCTTATGGAGAGAAATGAAAGCTTAGGTAACAGGTTGTGGCTGACCAAAGACATGCTGATACAACTCCTGACCTAATTAATAAGTGGGCAAAGTAATGAGGTGAATGCCCATAGGAACAAATTGAATCAGTTATCCTGTAACTGAAAGTCATTGAATTATGACAAAATCTGATATTATGCTTCCACTGGTAGGGTTTTGGAAGGTCTGTAGATTGAAATCAAAGTTATAAGTATGTTTGAAACATTAGAAGAAGTAATTCTAACTGGGAGGATCCAGGGCACAATATCCAGGACTCCAATAAGTTTGCTTGGCGTATATACTCATGACTTTAGAATAAGATCTCGTTTTCTTCAAAATTAGAACTAAAACCCTTTGGGCACAGTTTTTAAAAATTCAAAAATCTTTCCAGTTCTTCATTGCATTGTTGTTTCTCTTGATTTATTGGGAAAGTATACAATGTATTAAAGTTGCAACTTAATAAATCTCCACCAGTTACTCCATCTTAGAAAATGTCTCAAGCATTCTTTCCTTAAGCTTTTGTCTCGGTACAGAAGCATGCAGGGAAGGAAAGAAAATGGATTCATCCAGTTTATTGAAATTTGATTATCATTTTTCTCAGGACATCCCTGCCAAATGAATGCATCAGGTTGTCATCAGCCTGTGGGTTTGGTCCCATGATGGGTCAGGCTCAGAGACGGAGCTGTGCCATAAAGGGCTGCTGTCCAAAAGCACAGTGGGACTGTGGCCAGGACCTGAGCTCCTAGTGCCCCTCAAGCTGGCTTTGAGACAGCTCTGTCGTGTCTGCTGCTGTCCAGGACCCTTTGCTTATTAATACAACCAGAGCTGAGCCGAGTAGAGCGTGTGTGTCTGTGCCAAGTGTGAGGAGGCGGGGGCTGTGGGAGAGGTAGTTTCAGGAGGGCTCCTGGGCCTGGCTTCTGCAGAATCTTGGGAGGAAGACTGATTAGAGTTGACATACCATTGTCCTCCCGAAACCTAATAGGACACACATTTTTTTCCAGTCAGTGAGACAATTGCAAAATCCATATTTCTTAAATGCTTAACAGGGGAGCTACATATATGAGAGTAAACTCATAACTACTATCCCTTTGGGTGGGGGGAGGAATTGTATTTTCAATTACCAGACTCACATGCTCTTTCACTTAATCTTGAACTCTGTTGTCGGAACTGGGCTAGAAGCCAGTTCCCAAAATAGCATAAATGGGAAATATTTAGGCCAGCCCTGTGACATACACTAGGTATGTTTGGTTATTGTAACACACTTCCTTTGAGTGCTTTCGAAGGATGTGTGATGGATGATGGGGTTGAGATTATTATAGTAGGTGTCACTTTCCTTTAATGACTGTCGGTGGGCTAGAGGTCACAGGAATCAGAATTTAACTACCAACAATTCAGGATAAACTTGCCTCATTTGGGAAGTGTGCTCCGAAAACAACAAACTTTTCAAATGGGGTAGTACTCATTAAGATATTTACTTCAACAGTAAAATGAGGAGTGCTAAGCTTTGGTTATTTACAGTTCTAATATTGTATGACAGATACATCTAACTTGTTAGTTTCAAATTGTCTGTGAAGCAGGGAAAATCATGGCCATTTCCTTGGGCTACAACCTCAGTGCTGACATGAAATTACATGGGTTGATGTATGAAAATGACCTACATGGATGCCTGGCGCACGGGAAGATGTCAGGAGGAATCCGAGGCTGTGATGGCTGTTTTGTTAGTTGTGCTCAGAGACCTCCTTGAAGCCACCAGTGTGGAGCTTCTGTTCCTCCTTCCAGCCGCAGAGCTCCACATGCAGCCTGATAGAAAGTAGATGTGTCTGTCAGTGATGCTACCATTACTCAAACAGCTCCCGTTTTTGCCTCTAACATGAAGACATCGCCTACTAGAAATAAGTCAATTGAAATGGTGTTTGGAAGGGACACTGTAAACAAAGTAGGACTGTTAAAATACCTAACACGAAGTTGGGGGCTGGTTGTTGTTAGTATTGATGACTTCACGTGGAAATTTCCCCAGTAACATTCACTTTGATAGAATATATTTTCATATGCTTCAAGTATGGAGGACCAATGAATGAAGAGGCAAGATAGTTTGTTACGGTTCCCAAGAAGAGAGGGCATACTGTGACAGCCAGGGCCATGTAGGGAAACATATGAGTGAGTCAGGAGGCAAAAAGAAAAAGGGGAAAGCATGAGCAAGAGGCTGTATGTGTGCATGTGTGTGAGCATGCGTGTGAGCATGCACACGCAGGTGCATGTATGCATTGTATGAACAATGTGATGCATGTGTATGTGTGCATGTGTGTGACCATGTGCATGTACATGTATAGATGAATGTGTGAACATGTGCATCTATGTGTATGGATGCATGTGTGAACATGCATGTGAGCATGCACACGCAGGTGTATGTATGCATAAGTGTGAGCATGTGATGCATGTGTATAAACATGTGATGCACGTGTATGTTCATGTGTGTGAGCATGTGATGCACCTGTGTGTAAACATGTGATGCATGTGTGTATAAACATGTGATGCATGTGTGTGTTCATGTGTGTGAACATGTGATGCACGTGTGTGTGTATGCATGCATACATGCCTGTGGGGAGGGGCATGAGGGAGGGAATAGTCAAGGCCGACTATGAGGTCTAGGCAGGTTTCGGGCTGGCTGCTGGGATGTCCCTGACTTACCTTGGAATGGTTGGGACAGCAGGATGACAACTTACCTGTGAGCTCTACTCAGGAAGTACAGCAGACATAGGCTCCCAATGCATCTCTTTACCTGAGAAAGCACTCCTGGGGGAGCCACTTGTTGTCGTCCCTGGGAACTAACCAAGGCAGAGGCAGCTTCTGCAGCTCAGCAAGGTCCCTGATGCCAGAGCAGCAATGATACATACACCAGGGAAACAGGAAGGATACTGAAACTGGGGAAATGTAGCCAATACACCCTTTCACATTCACAGCAATTTTAAGGGGCAGAGAGCCAAGGAAGTTCGGATGGAAAGAGAGAAGCTTAGCTGGGTGACAAGCACCGGTCCTCTGGGCTTTTGAGTTCTTTGTGAACCAAAGGAATGAGTCCAATGAAGTTTTCCAACTAGTTCCGAGAGCTGCTTCCAGGCCAGCTGAGTAAAACTGTGTCCATCATCTCCCCTTGCCTCCACTCCCGGGGGGCTTGGCTTGTTCATCTCAGGAGGAGTTCAGGGGTGGGGAGCATCCAGGAGCATGTTCTGGGGTACTGGTGCTCCCAGGAAAGGCAATGACAGTCACAGTCTTTCTCCATGACTTTGCAGGCAGTATGAAGAAGTAGGAGGCAGAAAGAATGAGAACAAGACAGACACTGTGAGGAGTCTTTTTGAGGACTCCCCAAGCTAACTTGGGGGTACATCTTAACCCCCTGGCTTTACCACCGAATCAGCAAATGTTTGAGCCATTTAGGGGCTTTTTGTTTTTTCAGGACTCTTCATTCACTCAATACTTACTGAATGTTCATTTATCAGTGGAGTAGTTACTTCCTCTTGCTGGGACAAACACTTGACCAGAAGCAGTTTATGGGAGGAAAGGGTTTATTTCAGGCTTACAGGTTCCAGGGGAAACTTCATCATGGTGGAGGAAGCTGGCTCACTTCATCACACGTCCATAGCAGAAAGAACCAACAGCCAGAGTGCAAGCTGGCTCCAAATACACTTAGGGCTGAATTCCAAATCCACCCCCAATGACACACCTTCTCCAGCAGGGCTCTAGGGTTAGCTTAATCAAAAGTACCTGAGGATACAGGGTCATTTACATTCAAACTACCACAATCAGTTACAAAAGAAAGTACGTTTTGCTTATTTCAGAGCCAATTGTAGATTTTGCCCTGAATATGAATTAAACAGAGTCATCAGTTCCCTCTTTTATGACCTGGTGCTGTTGTCTGGGTCTGCTCAGGCAGACATCAAGATAGGATGAGGTGTACAGGTGAAGGAGGAAACAGGAGAGGCAGGAGGATTTTCAGACTATAACTCAGGTCAGCATCTGGAGCAGAGAGGAAGGACGAGGGATGGCTGGGAAGACAGATGCAGCACAGTTCTAGCCAGAGCAATAGGGAACCAACCCTTCAGTGGTTTGCCTTCCAGAAGGATCCTACCTTCACATCCCACCATAAAGTTATAGGTGGAAGGTATGTGGCAGAAACGTGTGAAGGGATGGCAGTGGGGGCATCTATCAAGTACATTCCAGGCAAAAGGAGACGTGAGTGGCACATTCCACTGCCACCACGTCTGGGATCAGCTGAGTTTCGGCTGCTTTCCCTATCAGAATAGGCTTGGACATTTGAGGATTTGTTACCACTGAGAACAATCAACAAACTTTCCATAGGATTTGAAGGCAATTCCAGGTGAGGCATTCTCCAGAAAAGCCAGCAAGGATGGTTGAAGAGATTGTAGACCAGGGCACTGGGCACAGGGCTGAGATCTAGTCCTCGGGTTATTCACTAGACCTTGTCCCTGGAGTAGGGCTGCCTCTGCAGAGAGAGTTTGCTTTACCTCATTGGCACAAACCTTAGTCCCAGGATCTGGCTCCATCACCTATTTGAAGTTCAGTCACATGAACTGCAGAGCTTCATGTAGAAAAAAGAGGGACCTCTTGAATGGAAATCTATCAACCCACGGATTCCTCCTCACCAAGGTGCTTAGCCCACAAGATCAAAGATGTCAGAAAAGGTACTTCTGACTTGAAAACCTTTTCCTGGTTGGTAGAACCTCTCCCAACCCTTGCTTTCCACGTGTCCCCTTCACTCCTATCTTGGGTTGCTCCCAGTCTCATCTGGGCTGGTCCCGACCTTTTAACCTTTTCTGTTTCAAGACTTGTGTCTCATCTTGTCCTTGTCCACTTGCCCACAAGCTTTCCAGAACCCAGTTGGATGAAATACCTTCACTAAGGGGTGAATGATGGGGACAACTTTTGACAAGTGATTTTTAAAAATAATTTATTTATTCATTTTCAAGGAGAGAGAGAGGAGAGAGGAGAGAGGAGAGAGAGAGAGAGAGAGAGAGAGAGAGAGAGAGAGAGAGAGAGAGCAAACCAGGGACACCACCTTGTGGGTCTGGCTTATGTGGGTACTGGGGAATTGAACTGGGGTCCTTCTGCTCTGGAGGCAAGTGCCTTAACAGCTGAGCCATCTCTCCAGCCCTTGACAAGTGACTTCACGTCAGTCACACGTGGTGAAGGAACATCAGCACAGCAAGGCTCTGCTGCATGGGGACGCCTGAGCTCATAAGTGTCCAAGATCAGTGTGATGCCCAGGCATTTCCCTCCAGATGCCCTGCTCCTAACCACGGTGCAGGCTGCTTCAGCCTCTGCAGCTTCTGACACTGCCTTCTCTCCTCGGGAAGACTGGAGAAGAGAGAAGTTTTTTCCACAATGTTCTTTATGGTACTACATGCCTGAATTCACTATTTAGTTATCCAAATAGCAATTTTTAAATTAATTGAACTGGTCAGCAGCAGGATTTTCTACAGTGGATAGGATACAAGAGAAGAGAAACTATGAAAGGGCACTGCCTATACGAAGGAGAAGCTATTTCACAAGATTCTTGGGTTTCTATTTGGGCATCTACTTACAAATGCATACAAAGTGCATGTATATTTGTATGTGAGTGCTGACTTTGTAAAACTGCACAAGCTACGAGTCAAGGTCAAATGAATTTGCCTCACACCACCATGGGTGGTCGGTACTCTGCTGCCTCATTTATCTGGCCCTGGCAGGAGCAGAGAACTAAACAGATAGCCACACTGGCCTGAGTCCATCCCACTCTGCGTCAGGATGCAGCCCTGACTGCCAGGGAAGCAGAGCTCTGCAGGAAAGGCTGTAAACTACCCCATGCTCTCCGCTTTCTTCCCGCCCTTTCCACAAGTATAGCCTCGAGGCAATGGGGACCCTTGGGCAAGCCTAAGTAGATCATACTTCTGAAGACTCCATAATGTACAGGGTACGAAACATGAAATAAATACTTTCTTTAAAAATATGTTGAACTGGATGTAGTCAAACAGGTCTATAATCCCAGTACTTTGGAGGTAAGAGGAAGGAGGATAGAAGTTCAAGGTCATCTTCACCATATAGTGAGTTGCAGGCTAGCCTGGGCTAAATGAGGTGAGAGAGAGGAATTTAAATATCAGTAGCATTCACACATGGGTCACAGGAACTCTTTCAGGGGAGAGGAACACTGAGGAAGATTTTAGTTAGTAAATAGTAGTAGATAAATATAGCACAAGAATAGGTCATCAGGGAAACCAATTTGCAGGTAGTAGAGTTGGGTTTCAAAGTGAATTAATTTGAACATGTGAGGGGAAAATTCATGCTCTTGGCCCACAGCATCAGTGTTCTAGTTACACTTCTGTCTATAAAATATTTAAGATGAGGCCACTAGTTTGGCCATTGACCATACATCGTGGCAGTAATCATGAGGCGTAATACTAGCTGGTCCAAAGTAGCTCACCGATTGAAGACATTGTCAGAAGTTCTTTGACGTAGATCACTACAGGCCTGATAACGGCCCCTGAGAGTTGGGTTTTATTATCCTCACCTTGCAGATGGGAAAAATTAGCCTGAGAAGTCAATTTCATGCAAGGTCATGTCCATGGCTGCGCATCTTGTGTGAGTCTCCCATAAGCTGCACTGGCTGCTGTGGTGGGTGGTCTCGGTTCTTCTTCGCCTGCATGGAGATTCCTTGCAGTAAGTAGGGCTTCATGTCACTTTTTCTTCTCCTTGAATCAGAGCTGACCTTGACTCCCCTTAGCCAGGAAGGGGTGTGGGGTACTGTGTGGTGCCTAGGCTTCAATAACCCTTTTAGACTTCTGCATTTTCTCTCTTTTCTGCATGTATGTATGGTGTGCATGCATACGTGTTCATATGAGGGGGGTACACATGTGTATGAAGTCTAGAAATCAATATTGGGTGTCTTTCTCTTTTTGATTTCCCAATAAAAGTATGATGTTTAATATTCATATATGCATGGTGAAATGGTTGCTATATTCAAGCAAATTAACATCCATATTTTATACAGTTACCTTTGTTCAGGTGAGAACACCTGAAAATAGATTCTCTAATAAAATTTCAGAATAGAATACAGTATCATTAACGGTAGTGTGCGTGCTGGGTGCAGCTTCTCTAGATCTACTCATCCACATGCCAAAGGTTTGTATCCTTTGACCAATGCTCCTCATTTCTTTCAGCTCTCTACTTCCAGTAACCACCGTCCCACTCTGCTTCTCTGAATCCAACATTTCTATAAAACACACGCATGTGTGTGTGTGCATGCACACACACACACACACACACACACACACACACACACACACAAGTGAGGCCACGCGGTGTTTTCTTCCTATGAGAAAGGACATTTCTACTTGCAAATGCATACGAAGTACATGCATATGTCCACGTGAGTGCTGACTTCATAAAACTGCACAGGCTAAGAGTCTTGTCTTTCTTAATCTTGCTCCACATTTTTGAGAGTCTCTCACTGGTCCCAGCACTCACCAGTGCAGCCATCCCAGCAGCCCAGCAAGCCCCCACGACCCTCTTGTTTCTTAGGCCTGGGATTACTATGGGTATATGCTATCGTGTCCAGCTTTTCTGTGAAAGCCAAAGTCAGGTCCTCATGCTTACACAGGAAGCACTTTACCCACGGAACCATCCCCTAGCTCCTGCATTCTCCTTTGACCTCCTGTGTCCAGCATAAGAACAGTACTGGGCTAGTGTCATGGTTTGATCCAGGTGTCCCCCACAAACAAATGAATGTGTTCTCAGTGATTGATCCTCAGCTGAAGGCAGTTCAAGAATTACAACCTTGCTAGAGCTGTGCTGTTGGGGGCAGGCTTATGGGGTTATAAGCCAGCTTCCCCTTGCCAGTATTTGGCACACCTTCCTGCTGCTATTTCCAGTGCTGTGGCAGAGGTGATGTCCACCCCTCTGCTCATGCCATCGTTTTCCCTGCCATGATGGAGTCTCCCCTCCAGTCTGTAAGCCAAATAAACCCAGTCCTCCACAAGCTGCTTTGGGTTCTTTCTGCGCAGCAACTAGAAAGTTGACCACAACAGCTAACGTGCTAGAGGAAGAGCAGTGGCAGGGCACTGAGACGAGACCATCTGGAATATTTAAGACCAGTTAGACCATCTGGAATATTCAGCCCCTGGCTACCATCAAGCAACTGACTGCCAGTCCAGTGAAGACTGGCAAAACCCAGCCCAGCTTAGCAGAACCGGCCAAGCTGGTTCACAGGATTAAAATACTCCACTGGCGTTTTGACCACTGAGTGTTCAGGTGATACATTGCTCCATGAGAGTAGCCTGTAGAAGATACCATTGCTTACCCATAGCCATTGTCTGTGGAGACTACATGTGCTTCCCACACATTAAATACCACACGTTCTCACTATTCCAGTCAGGGTTGTCTAGAGTAACAGGTCCGTTAGGAAGAAGATATATGAAAAAGGAGATTTATTAGATTAGCTTGCAAGATATGGGCAGGGCAGTCCAACAACAGCTGTGTAAAGATGGGGGCTTGGAGAACTTGGTAGCTGCTCTGTGCAGGGGGCTGGATACAGGCTGTGTCCAAAAACCAGCGGGTAGATGCACGCACATGAGTAACAATGGAAGGCAGGCAAAAAAAAAGAAAGAAAGAAAAAAGAAAGAAAAAGAAGAAAAGAAAAGAAAAAAGGCATGCACCAATGGGTAGCATGGGTAATGTGGGTAGCCAGACAAAATTAAAAGGCTCCCCATCCTCCTGGATCTCCCTTATATAAAGCCCTCCATCTGCTGGGCCACCCACTCCGTCTTTCCTGGAAAGGCCCTCACAAAACCACCCAAAAGGGGCATTTCTTACTATATTCCTAATTTGATGAAGTTGACGATAGAATTGAGCTGTGTCTTCACTTTTCAACCTGCTTTTGCAGCCAGCGTGATCCAGGAAGCTATTTGGATGGCATCGAAGCAGGGAGTTGTAGCTCTGAAACATTTTCTTTCTGGAAAGAACGAATGTGGTGGAAGTGAGACAGGTCTCCTTTCCTCCCTACCAGCTTTGGACACAGTCATTAATAATGGACACTTAAACAATAGCAGCCATATTATAGCTCTGGGGCAAGAAGCCTGAAGAAGAACAATGCAGCACTTTATGAATGACAGGATGGAGCAGTTGTGACAAGTCTTGGGCTGGGACTCCTCCTCACTTCTTTTCTATTGAAGCTGTTGTGTG
>PVHP010012264.1:0-43323 GCA_004024765.1 Zapus hudsonius
AGGGAGGGAACCAGTAGAAATGCCACACACCTTGTAACCTGAGTTATATTATAATTAAGTAGTTTCTTATCTATAAGTACCCTGCTCCTTTGTTCTTCGGGGCTCCATCTTGCCTGGACACAGGGCAGCCTGCTTGCTGGTGGAGCCCGAGGAGGAGCCCGATTGCGCAATCGGAAAGTAAACACCTCTTGCTTTTGCAAAAAAAAAAAAAAAAAATTGGAATGAGAATAAAGGCTATGACAGCACACAGTTAGATCTTTTCATATATTTGTGTCAGAAAAAAAATCTATGAACACCAAAATTTGACATTGGATGGAAGCCTGAAACTTCCTCAGGAGAAGGGCAGTGAATCCTTTGCCTTTATGCCAGGCGAGGCCTCCAGCTGCAGACCTAGGGTGGACAAAACGTGATTCCTGCTTTTGAAAAAAGTTTTTAAACATTTCAGCACAAATGCCTGGAAGATACTCCTGTGAAGCAAAACTTTCTGCTCCAGAATGGACAAGAGATTGGCCTCTCCATCCACCCCATGCTGAACGAGACTGATGCTTCCACATTATCTCCCCTGGATTCTATCTTTATCCTCCTAGAAAATCAAAATAGCCACTAGTGTTAATAGCTCGCATTCTGGAGGTTAACAAAAGGGTCTAGTGTTTGTTTTAGTTACTTTTTAGCATATGTGACTGAGCAAGAAATAGTCCTGCCTTAAGTCACTTGCAACAGACAAACCAGACTCCGAGATCAACCTGGAAATGCAGCAGCTTTGCAGTAGAGACAGATACTGATGTCAGTTCTGAACATTTCTGTAGATGGAGGCTTGGGAGTGTGGCTACTCATTAGTCGCTTCATTAGTTAGTGCGACATGATCTATGGCTCTCCTTTTCTGGGCCAGGCCCCTCTCCTAGGGTTTCTAATCACACAGAAAGGAATCTATCTGGGTCCCAGTCCCAGAGGAGAGCTGATCTTCTGGGAAGATATTGACTCTATACTGTTACTCCCAGGCATGATCAGGGCCTACAACCTACTCTCAAAGGAGCCAGAGAAATGTGGAGAGAGGAGAGATGGAGGACGGGGAATGCTGAACAAACATGGAAGTCTTGAAGGGTGCATAGGAGTCTGCCTAGTAGGCCTGTGGGGCAGGCCCGAGGTCCCAGCAGATCCCCGTGTGTGGTGAGAGCACTCTACACATTTACACGTAATCTCAAAGCCTCCAAAGTAGAGCTGAAAGGTGGTCTGAAGAAGATCCCAAAGGGCAGTGGGCTTTGTGAAGGAGTCTGAACTTTATCCTGACAATTGAACAATTTGAAGATTTAGGACTTTTGACCAAATAGTGCTCGGGAGTAGTACTGAAATGAGATGTGATAAAAAAAAAAAGTGAGATTTAGATCCTAGAGAACTCTCCCTGTATGGAATGTAGATCTCCTGAGTCTTCCTTCTAACAGAGATCCCCCCACTCCCAACACACACACACACACACACACACACACACACACACACACACACACACATCTTTTCTTCCCTTCTGTGGTCTAGAAAGTCACCTTAGACCATCAGGAACTCATCCTCAAAAATACTGAAATCTATCCCTGTCATTTCCTACCTGGGTCAGGTAACTCTGAACCCTATTTTCTCATTGGCAAAATAAAATTATGGTGTCTACTTCCTAGGTTGTTAGGACAATGAAATGAAAATAGCTCAGCAAGCCAGACATGATGACACATATCTACAATCCCAGAAGTTGGGAGGTAGAGGCTGGAGGATAAGGATTTCAAGGTCACCCTAGGTTACATAATGTATTTGAGGCCAGCCTGGGTGACATGAGACTCTGTGTCTCCTCCCCCAAAAAATATACAAAAAAAAAACCCACACAGATGAAAGAGTGAAAGCACCTTTTTACTTTTCTTCTTAGCAGTCTCCACTACTGCCTGGACCAACCTGTGTCCTGTTCAGTTAAGAATGAGACCACTGAGGTTGAGACCCATACTGACCTGGGTTCCCATCACTACTTACCCACTGAGTGTTTGATCCTAGACAGGTCATTTAATTCTCTGAGTCTACCAAAAAGAATTGACGATAACGATAACCCTTTTGGGGTTGCAAAACGAATCAGTGCAAAGACCCCAGGACATATCCAGGAATATCAGGGTGCTGAATTGCTTTTGAACTCAAATGTGAAAACAAAGCACTCTTTTGTCCCACTGCCGGGTCCCCTGAGCACTTGGCTGTACCTCCCACATCTCTTTCTATGCAGAGCCTAAACACCAAGCTTGACATGTAGACAGTCAAATATTTCTGCCGTTGTATTTATTTCCAGCTCTGAACCCTTTACTCATTCCAGGTTTCTGTCTAGCTGCAAAAAGAATTGACTGTGACCTTTCAGAAATCTAAATAAATCAATAAGGAAAGAAGATTCTAAATCATCTCATTTTATGTATTTATTTTGCTGAGTGGGCCAACCAGGTATGAATCCATCTGGGACTTCCCAATGGGAGCTGACAAGGCCTGCTGTTCCTGCTTCACTAACCCAGCCTGGCTGCCCCAGTTTCTCCAGTGGAATGATAGGGTGGCATCTCTTGAGGATTAGGGAGTTACACAGTGTAACCTGGGAGAGATGTGTCTTTCATAATGCTTTATGCCCCTGAGCCCCTAAGATGAGAACCTTGGAAAAGTAAAATGGGGCAGAAGTCTGCAGGAGCCATGGACCAGGTCGCAGAGCTGTAATGAAATGGGACATGCACCTTGTCAGGTCTCCCTGGGGAGGAGGGTATGGAGGGCATGTTTTGCAACAGCCTTCGGGGCGGGCTTAGTGCAGTGTGTACCCCTGAGTCACTTCCTTCCACCTTCTGGTTTCCATACGTGATGTGTACTGCACACATGGAAGATAGCAAGGTCGGGGATCTGCAAGCTCAGAGACAGGTTCTGAAACAGTGGTGCCCACCTGACCGAGTCTCCCATTAGTACCACTCCTTCTGAACCAGGCTCCAGGAGCTGCTCGCTACTAAGAGACAGCCACACGAGGCTGAAGGAGAGTCTTTTGGTACCCTTCAGTGAACTTTGATGTGGGAGAGAAGGAGAGAGAAATTGCAGAAGAAAGATGGCTTGCTCCATTTCTGCTGCTTTGGGACTGAGTACTATGTAAATAATATAAATTTCTTTCTCATATTTTTGGAAGCTAGGTTGTTCCAAATCAAAGTGCAGTTAAAGAATCTCTCTGCCTCCGAGATGTGGTCCTTTTTGCCTTATGCTTCAGTGAGGACAGTCTGTGCTTATACATGGCACAGGGCATGGCAGGAGTGTCTCTCTAGTTCCTTTCATAAGACACCAATCCATTCATGAGGGAAGAGCTCTCATGGTCTATTCACCTCCCCCAAAGCTTCACCTCTTAATACTGATGCATCAGGGATTAAATTTCAATGTGAATTGTGGGCAGCATAGATGTTTAAACCATTGTAAGGGGCTGTTTGTGATGTATCTTGAAAGGCAAGCAAGAACTCACCAGACAGAAGGAAGCAAAGATTAAAGAAAGGGACTGGGAATATAGCTCAGAAGTCGTGAACATGTGTGTGAGCCCCTGGAATCAATCCCTGACAATGCAAATTAAAGAATACAGAGGGCATTCCTGGCAGAAGAGTCTGTCCAAGGGATCTGAGACCTCGAAGGCCATGTAGACCTGCAGAGATGGAGGAAACTTCAACAGAGCAGGAGCAGTGAGTGAGGGGTGGGAGGGGGAAGGAAGGGACGTGAAATTTCATGACAGGTTCCTGCCTGGTTCAGAAGGGCCTAGCTGTCTCTGTACAAGGAGCTTGCACTCAATCCTTCTGAGGGTGAGGAGGCCAGGTAGAAGTAAGTATGATTGATTTGAAATAGCCATGGATTTGTTCATTGAATAATTATCTGTAGAAACATGACTAGGTGCTCTGCTCTTACTGGGTCTGGAGTTAAAAACAGTTGAACTTGATTTTGAGGAAGCTTATTCTTCATTGCTCCACCTGTCTGCCTCCCCTTAACACCAGCTTGTGCAATGCTACTTTCAGAAGATGGCATGGTCCCCCCCCCCTCCAGCTTTTATTTAGGTTCTGCCTGGTACACTCACCGCAAGGCCTTCTGGGCAGAGAAGAGATTGGAGCCATGTTGAAGATGAACCCCTTGACACTTGGGAGGGGAATAGTTCTGTGAGCTCATCAGGTTAAAGCCTCCAGAGCTGGTCCCCAGCAGGAGTGTCCCTAATGTGGCAGACATTTAGTTTCCATGGAACACCAGGTCACAGTCTAAGATGAATAGAAGGCTGAGCAATGTGTGTATGGGGGGGGGTGTTTGAGAAAGAGAGAGAGTCTGGATGATCATGCATTGCACAGAGCATCTCTCTTTGGGTCCATCTCAGTGGAGAAGGCTACATAGAGCCACCCCTCTGGAGCCTCATCTCTGCATGTGCTGCTTGCTATATGCATATGTGGGTCTGTCCTCGGGGGTGCATTTGAGGTATATCTATGTCCCTGGGTCCCCAAGTGCTCATCTGACACACTGTATGAGCGTGCTTGTGGGATCTCCTTTCAGGCTCTGTTGGTTCTGGAGGATTGCAGAAGCTCTGTTTCACCTTGACAATTCTTTATTTTGTGAATTCCGGTGGCGACGGTGTCACGGTGCTCGCCTGTCACTTATGCACATGTAAGCACATACTCAGTGCCACTTGGGAGCTTCGAGCTCAGAGATTCCCGAGAGAATGCCATAGGCCACTTGAGTGGCTTGCTAATGGGCATACTTCTTTCCTCGGAGAAATGGTGATGGAGATATAATTTCAGTGTCACTTTAGCTTTGACAAACTACACCAAGATGAATTGGGGAGGGTCTGAGAGCTTTTTCAGATGCCACTTTGGTGGGAGAGCCCCTTTCTCGATGTCTGCAGTGTGAGGTAATTCTTTGCCTTCTCAAAAGTTCTTGGGAGATGCCACCAACTTCCCAGCTGCAAGCAGGCTCTGGTCTTTGGCTCCCAGTCCTCCCAGTGTTCATGACGAGGCAGACTGCCCTGCAGGGTGTGTTTCTGCAGCTGCCACAGAGAAGAAGCCTGTGGGACAGTCATTGGTCCATATGCCAGATCATTTCCTAGTGAGGACAAGCTTAGAACTCTGCATTTTGGGACTATTTGTTGTTTTCATTGACCTTATGCCTTTATGCTAAATACATTGCCCTCCTCTCGGGTGCCAGCAGCTCCTCAAGCCCTAGTTGGAACAAGATGGGAAATGAAGTAGGCTGGTACCATACAGCGGTGTTGGTGTGCTCCCCTTCGTGGCTCTTTCCTCCTCACTTCAAGGGCAAATCTGGGGTACCAGGTGGCCTCCTTTGCACGTGTCACCTCATGGAGAGTTATCTTCTTGTTATTTCTTACTTTGTGAAAAGGAATTGCAAGCCAGTGAGATGATGGCTGTGAGAAGCCTGCTTCTGCCCACCTTGTGCCTCAGAGTCTGGGTGTGAAAATACACACGTCTAATCCCTGCTTTTGAGAGGCAGAGAACGATGAGTTTGAGACCGACCTGGACTACATAGTGAGACCCTGTCTCAGAAAACCAAAAAGGAGGAAGATGGAGAGGGGGAGGAGAAAGAAGAGAGAAAAATTCTCAAAAAACAATGCAGACTCTCAGAGTCAGGAACAGAAGCACTTTGGGGGTTGCTTTTGTACACTCCAGTGAAGGCTCAGATAGATTCAATCAGTTACCCCAATTGCTGACAGTAGCCAAATTGTAGTTCAAGTTCCTACCTCCAAAGTTAGCACTCTACCTCCATGACCCTACCTATGTCACACAGAAGGAGCACACTCTCACCATGCTCCAAAGACACCCTGCCAGGGCCAGAACAAAGAGACCCGAAAGACATGAAAAAGGACAGTGCTTTAGAGGGACAAAGTCCTGGGTTCAAAGCCAATCTTTGCATTAACAAGACATTGGCCATAGGGCAGTTACCCTTATGGCTTTACTTCTCCCAGCCTCGCTCGGTGTCCTCATCTGTAAATAAGGTAACCACCCATCCTCCCCAAAGGACTCTTTAAAAGAGTCAATGAATTCATGTGTGTGAAAACCATACTATTATCCCTTGCTCAGAGTAAATTATCAACAAATGTTAGTGTCCCTCCATCTGGAAGCTGACAAATTAAATTAACCAGAACCGCCCATTCCCATCCCTACTCCCCACCCCCATTTCCCAACCTCCCAGTTCACAGAATCATAAATCTTGTGTCTGAAAAGAAACTCCATAAATCACCTGGCACAGCCCTGGTAGGGGAGCTCTGGCAGGAGTTGGCTCCGTGTGTTCCTTCCTCAGTCTTGCTGGCTCAGCCTGCAAGCCTTACTCTAAGCAGAAGAATTCCCACCAGCACAGCCAAAAAGAGGGAAAGATGCTGTCAGTGGATCCCACAAAAAGGCTAATATTAGCTGGGCAGGACGATGGGGATATACCTATATTTAGAATCTGTGTCTTCAGCCCTTTCCTGAGGCAGCAGGAGTTGGATGGGGGAGGGTAGTTATAAGGGGCTGGCGTAGCAGCTGGGCTGGGACTCCCTTCCACTCTCCCCCAGAAAGCGGGCAAGCAGCTGTGAAGAAGGGCTGCTGGGAGGGAAGAGGGTGGCAGAACACACCCCCAAAGTAGAAAGGAGGAGGATTGTGGCAAAGGCCTTGGGGTTTCCAGGCTCTTGGAACAGGAAAATGAGGCTGCAGAGGGGTGCCCTCTAGGTGGCCCTCTACCCTGAGATGGTACCCAAAGAGAGATGCTCCTGACTTTGTCCTGTAGGTGATGCTTTGGATGAAGGCATCACAAGTCAGAAGAGAGATACAGAAGACACTAGCTGATATGCCCTTCACAGCAGCCCCACAGCACATTCTCCCTCTCACAGAACAGCTCCTTTCCTCTTCCAGGGTCCTGCTCCAGGTGCTCCACCAGAGAACACTCCCTGCCTCCCTGAAGCCCTGCACCAAGGCACAAGGCAGAGGATGTAATGGATGAACTGAGCCCCATTCTTCCCCTGTGGGTCCTGTTGTGCAAGGCACAACCTGAGCAAACATGCATGGAGGTGCTAATAGTTCTCCTGCCTTCAAGTATCATGTCCCCACAGCCCTCTTGGCTTCATCTATTGACAACAGTGCGCTTTCTCCAAATGAAGGCCACAACAGGAAAGCCAAGGCTTTGGGGCCAAATGAAGCAGCCAGTAGCCTGAGGTCCAGCCTTGCTTCTGCACCAACAGTTCGTTGATTTCCAGCAAAGCGCCTTTTCCCCACATTATATCTTACCTTTCTACACTTAAAATGACAGAGGTGAATGTGATGATCGCCAGGCCTCTCAGCCTTGTAGTCTATTTATCTGTTCATTTCGAAGTGGCATAATGAAGGTATAATCAGAAAAGCATGTGTGCTCTGCCCTCCCCCACAAAATAAAACCCACATGATCCGAAGAAAAATAGAAATGACTTATGATTTTTCACGGTCTGGTGTTCCCCTCATTTTCTCTCCTTTCTGGAGTCTTAGGCGGGCCTCAAAGGCCTGTCTACACAGGATGGCAAGGATTAGTGGTTGCCCAGGGAGAGCCCGCCTCAACTCCTCTCTGCCTTTAGGCTGTGTCTGAAGCTGCTGTGTTCAGATGGGCCTGGGTCTCTGCAAGTTCCCTCTCCCCACCCCCATCAAGGCTCTGGAAGCCTTAACATGTGTGCAACCCCTTTCCATGCATGTTTTTTGGCATTGTGTCACTGTCTTGAAATGGTTACTGGATTAGGCTCTGTCTTCCTGTTTTCTTCTTGGAAAGATGGGCACAGATCAGGGAAGGCCCAGGGAATGAAGTCAGAGGCAGCACCAGGAGGAGGCAAGCTGGGTGTGGGTTACCTGCTTCTAGGCACTGTCTCTCAGTGGGTTCATTTGTACACAGGCCATGGGTACAGTGTTTCTCCTCTGCAAACTTCAGATCATGTCGCTGGGCTGGCATGGAAGCTGGCTCCCTCCTCTAATGCACATAAATAAATAACTGGAGAGCTGCCAGAGTTTTCAGGTGAACGTTTGCATGTGGTTTGTATCTGAAAAACAGAGGCACCAAAAAAAATAAAAAGGTGGAGAATTTGAAAAACACATGCCATAATTATACTGCTCACACATACCTGGCCTCTAGAAACTTCTCTTGGAGATTTTTGTTCCTGCAGATAGATTGGAAATTGGTGAGAGAATGTCAGAGCTAGGAAGAGTAGAAGAGATTATTCATTCTGTAGGGTTTCAAACTTTTACTGGTCACTACTCATCTTCAAAGGGAATTTTATTGGGAGCCATAAAGTACAAAGCAGACAAAAGCAGAACTTTTCTAGAGAAAATGGAGAGGAGGAGGAAGGGAAGGCCTGGACTCTGCTGAACCACATATGAAAGAGCGAGAACTTTCCCATCACCCTCCAGGAAACTATGGCTAGTAACACATGGCAATTGAATGGTGAAGCCAAAAAAAAAGGACCCCAAAACCAAGCCGTGGGGATGGTCTTCTCATAGCTGAATTAGATAAAAACACCATTGATCCTGGGAATCTTTGGAAAAAATAGTTCCAAGAAGACCAACCCATAAATACCAAGGTTCAGGATACTCAATATGGTATTTGTATAGAACCTCCATACACCTTCCCAAACCCTGTCAGTCATCTCTGAATTACTAATAATACCTATAGGCAATGTAAGTAACAATGCAACTATATTACATATTGCTTAGGGAGTAATGAGCGGGAAAAAAAATTTGTGCATTTGAGAACAGATCCAATTTTCCCCCAAATATTTTTGATTCTCGGTTGAATCTGTGAAGTTTATTGTATTTCTTTCTTCTGTGGATCAAACTTGCCATCTTTTTACTCTAATAGGCTGTTGCCATGGTTATGTGTTAAAGCGTTCTCCCCATCACCACCACTACCAATTTATAGCAGAATCATGAAATACCACAGCTGCAAATGCCAGCCACTGGTTTGAAATCTCTCTGCTGCCCAGGGCTGAGGTCTCCCAAAGGGAGGCGTGAACGGAGAGGCCCCACCTCCACCTACTCTACCAGCTTGGTTCCTCTCTTACTGTGTACCAAGATTCATGTGAAAAAAAAAACATAATTGAGATGAAAGGGGCATCTTCCAACCATAAATGAACACAGAATTTCCCATTGATAGACTCCTGCCAATGAGCAAGTCATCCACCTGGTTCACCTGACTCCATGCAAAGAGGTTGTCCATTCCATGACAACTAAATTAGGAAGCAAACCTTGAGCTTGAGAAATGGCTCAGCAGTTAAAGCACTTGCCTGAAAAGCCTAATGACCTGGGTTCAATTCCCCGGTAACCACGGAAAACCAGATGCACAAAGTGGTGCTTATATCTGGAATTCATTTGCAGTAGCTAGAGACCCTGGTACACCCATTCTCATTCTCTCTCTCTCTCTCTCTCTCTCTCTCTCTCTCTCTCTCTCTCTCTCTCTCTCTCTCTGTCTCCCTCCCTCTCCTTGCAAATGAATAAAAAATTAAAAGAAGCAAAACATCTGAATTTTCATTCTCAGCAGACAAAACACACACATGAGGCATGTACATCTATACACCACACAGCACAATAAATACCATACCACCCACATACTCTACACACACAGACATAAAAAACATATCTTAAAAATGAGAACTACATTAGTATATGAAAAATTTGGAGGCTGGGGCAAGGAGATTGAGAAGAGTTCAAGACCAGCCTGGGCTCTAGTGTGAGTTCTGGGCCAACTGAGCTGCATAGCATGACCCTGTACAAGCCAACAGAAAATATCCAAATAACAAAGGCTATACTGAACAGGATTGTTTTGAGCATGTTTAAAATACTATAGGAGATGGTTCAGTAGGGAAAGGGCTTGCTTTACAAGCATGAGGACCTGAGTTACCCCCAGTACCCCATAGAAAGGCTGCCTCCCAGGGAGAACTCAGTAAATAAGCTCCAGTTCCCAAGCAACTGTAAAGCTCAGGACTCCTGCCTCCATGTAATGTGACCCAGATCAAAGCCCAACATTCTCTACCAAGGAGTTCTGTCTGTCCAAAGCAAAGGCAGGAGGGGGGAGGGGAGTTAGAGCTGGGGAGGTGTGTCTATATGACATTTTTGAAAATCTTATGCATTTCGCAATCAAAGGCATAGTGTGGTTTAGCTGGAATTGTTTTACAATGGCTCAAAAAAAATTAAAATATGACACCTTTAAGTTAATAAAATTGATCCTAAGAAGCTGTTCCAGGTTCTATTCTGGACCACTTTATATTCACTGTTTGTTCCATAAAGCCATTATAAATGGCAGAGATGGGGAGTTTTGTTTTTAAAATGGGGTAAACTGAGGCTCTAAGAAGTAAAGGGACTTTACCAGGACACAAACTACTCAGTGATAGAATCAGAATGTGAGTTAATGTCCGCCGACTCCAAAGCCTATGCCCTTGTGAATAGATCTGTGGGGAAGAGAAACATTTTTCCTTGCTTCTGAGAATGATCTCTAAACAGACCCATGTGTATGGCCTGGAGGATGCTTCACTGACTGGGCGTTTACTGTGTCCTGAGAACGCTGTGGGCACTGGACATTCAGGCATAAACAGAATATATATGCAATCAAAGCCCCCAGAATCCAGGCATGTACAACTCATTTAGTATGTGTGTTAATAGAACCTTACAGAATTAAATGAGCACACATGAGAGAGGCTCTGAATTCAGGGAAAACTTCTAGAAGGAAGTGACCTCTGATTTAAAGGTTAGGGGGGAAGGGAGTACACGTGAAATCAGAGTGTGTGGTCATTTGGGAAATTTGAAAGTAGTTCAAGATTGGTCTGTGCAACATGGTAGCCAAGGGCCAGATGGGTACTGAGCTCATGGAATGTGGCTGATATGTGGGCTGTATATATAAAACACACATGGATTTGAGAAATTCCATGGAAAAATGGCAAATGTTCCATTATTTGTAATATATTGATTATATGTTAAAATAATATTTTAGATAAGCAAAATGTATTTATGAGTGAAATAAAACCACTCTATTAAAGTTAATGTCACTTTTTCTTTTTAAATGTAGCTATTATTAGAAAATTTTTAATTATATATGTGGTCCACATTTGTATGAGAACTTAATCAACCAGGACCAAGAAAACCACGGAGGGTAAATTAAGATCAGGCTTAGAGCATGTAGGATTCCAGCACATTTGATTTAATTTATTTAATCCTCACTGTAACACTATGGGGGGGGGGAATGTTCAATTCATGTATGTAGCTAAGCAAACCTTCTGAGAGAGGAGGTGACGTAACCCCATCTGCGCCGGCAGCACACCATTGTCAAGGTAAAATCAGAGCTCCTGTCTTTTGAGTCTATGAAATACTTTCCACTGTCTGCACCCCATCTCTGACTATCAGGCTCAGAGAGACCATCTACCCCAGGACACAGATATTTACGTAACATGGATGTCTATTCTCACACTGTCCCTAGGCTTGGATTTCAATGACAGAAGCCTTCCCAGGTCCCTTACTCTAAGCATTTAACAGACATGACACATGGCAGTTCCTTCTCCTGTCCATGAGCAGTGATGTCCAGCCACCAGCTTGGACAGTGAATGGATGTTCAGAGCATGGAGCACTTCTCAGTGTCACCACCAAGTCTAGGGGAGCTCTGCACCTGCCTCATGGTGAAGGTGGGACACATGACCCCAGGTTACATGAACACATCTTGTTCATCAGAAAACCCCAGGATTGACAGGTGGCTGTGGAGAAATGTGGGAATGCCTCCAAATGTTCCAGAAAATGATGTCTTTTGGGAATGCAGGGAGAGGAAAAAGAAGGAGGTTTTGTCTTTTTTTTTTTCTAATTACAAATGAATATAAAATAAAACAAAGCTGAAAGTTTTATAATAAGAAGCAAAATACTTCCCTAGCCCAAGGCCCCTTGGCCTGAGGTATCCACAGTTAATTAGATTATGGGACTAGGAACTAAATCGCTCTGGCTATGAAACGACAGAGAATAAAACCACTGGGGGATCATTTTGGATGTTACACTGCTGTTGCTCCTGCACTAAGTGCCAGTTACACTCCATCAGCAACAACCCTATTCTTCACACTTCCAGAAACCTCTTGGGTGGAAAGACTGTTCCCACCCTCAGGAACAACAGAGAGAAGAGAGCCTTAGATGTTCATGCTGGCCTCAAGGATCAGGTGTGGGGAGCAGGGAATGTGGACATTACCAGGAGCCACAGAGGAAAAGATCCCAGCTTCTTGGGAAGCTCTGAAAGGTTTGGAAAGAAACCTGGGGGTTAGGAGGCAGAGGGAGGAGGGGAGGAAGTAGGAGCTGGAAGGACACCCACAGAGCCACTGGGAGAAGAGGAAACCCAGAAGCAGTTAATCCTGCTGGTTGAATTGTTTTTAGAAACTACACTCTAAAATCAAATAGATGCAATAAAAACACAGTGGCCTTTTCATTAAACATGCCACAGAGGCCCCTTGTTCAGCAGCCATTGTCAATCAGATCGGGGCCATTGTTTCTCCCAAACTCCTAGAATTGGCATCTGTCTGGGAGCAAATAAATAAACACCAGGCTGGCACTTTAACTAGGGCAGGAGAGAGTGGCTCTACATTTTAGAATCTGTTTAGCCAATAGGGCAAATGAGAGATCCTGACTGAGGGTAGTTGTCACCCAGGTCTGGCCAAGCAGCAAGGCTCAAACAGGTAGCTGCAACTACCCTGCATACTGTGGCTCTCATCCAGAGACTCCTTCACTTCTGCTTTCTGTCTACAGAAGCCTCTCAGAGACTTATCTAATTTTTCCCCTTAAGGAAGTCAGAAAAAAGGAGTTGACTTGTTCTCTTCTGGATTTCAGATATAACCACTAATTGCAGAAACACAGCCCTCTTGCCAAACAACCCTACCATGGTTAATTGGTGATTAACTCATAATAATAAGATGTCATACCACTGGCATTAACTATGTTTTAGAACAGTATACTAGCTGCCACCTTAGGTCATATGTTTATTTCCAGGTGATTTTTTCATTCTTCTTAGTGGTTGGGTTCTATAAAGTGAATATGAACACCGAACTAGCAAATACTGAGCCTTGGCTTACAGGGGAGGTTCCTGCAAGCTGCTGACCACCACGTGTCCATCAGACATCAATGCATGATCTTATTTCATGTGTGTTTCTGTTTTAGCATGTCTGATTTAATATATAGTTTTGATACATTGATATTGAACTCATATGTGAAGGAAGGTTACATAATGCAGGCATTTTTCCTGTGAGGTGCACAGTAGCTCTTCATCACTAAGCTTTGGGGACATTTTATGTAGTGAAGCCACTGACAGAATTATGAGATGTAGGAAAAGGTTGACATTACCTAGACTGTGACAGGAACAACTGTACTCAGTGTGGGATCATCAGCATACTTAGTGAGTAAGCAAAATCACACATAGTTAGTGACTAGGTCAAACAGTCAGATATGCCTACTTAGTTTTCATTTGCTAGGAACTTCTGGATTTGGGTAAATGAAGTAAGATTTGAAAAGCTAAAATGACTTGACTGGGGGAGACAGCTGGACTGTGTTGCATTGTAAGACTCCATATAGCCCACAGGCCTGCCACATGATTTGTAAATAAAGTTTTATTGAAACAGTATGCATGTACATGTTATCCATGTGACTGATTTTGTGTTAAAAACAAAGCATTGAGCTGTTGCAACAGATCCTATGGCCCACAAAGCCTGAATTATTTACAGCCTAGCCTTTTGACATCTGTGTATGACCACAAATTCATTCCCCCATTCCCTCTCTCTTTCCCTCTTCTACCACTCTTTATCCTCAGTTCAGAATGCAGAAATTTGATCTTAATACCAATTTCCCTTTCTTGAACATTTTTAACATTTGGAATTGTATAACTGTGTTTTCTTATTTATATTAATATTAATAAACTCAAACCCTACAAAAGCTAGGATTCCTCCCACTGACATAATCAAACCAGAAAGGGTATCTCATTTTGGTAATACTGGAAGAGGGCTAGATAACCCTAGGGGTCAAGAACATCTGGAACTTTCCAGTAATGTAGTGTTAACATCTCAGCAGGGCCTGGCGGATGAAAGAATTCTAATTTTCCCTAAGAGACAAAAAGACCTACTTTCCATGAGGATTTTTTTTTCTTTTCAGCCAACTATAATTTCTTAAGAACTTATATACCAGAACCTGGGCTAAGAGTTATACATCCCTGGTCTCATTTGTTCTCTGTGGAACATGGCATGTGGATCAGGAGAGATGATACCATGGCAACAGATGAGATTATCCCCTGGTGCAGAATTGGAAAGCAAGGAACAAATTTGAGATCTGAAGCCTGAGTCCAAAACTTTTATCCTACGTGGTGCTCCATCACCCTGTATTGCAGTTTGAATGTGAAATGTCCCCTATAGGCTCATGTGTTTGTCCCAAGCTCATGGTGCTGATTTGAGAGGCAGGAGAATCTTGGAGAATCTTGGCGAAATCTTTGTGAGCCTAGCTGATGCCCATACATCACTATGAAAGTTATATCACTTTCTGGTTCTAGCCTGAGCGCTCTGCTTCCTGGCCAACCACCACAATGTGACCAGCTGCCTCCCTTTCACACTGACATGAACTGACTTATTCTGGCTGTCATGTCTTCCCTACCATGATGGACTGAAATTCCATAATACCCTGAGCCAGAATCCTTCCTCCCTAATGTTGCTTCTGTCAGATAGTTTGTCACAGTGATGAGAAAAGTAACTAATAATCAGGCGTGTGTGACTATAAAATTTGATTCCATTGTCCTTTGTAACTTGCCAGCACTTCCCGTCACCCTCCTGACTCTCAGGACAGGGATTGGGACTGTGTTTGCTCATCTTCTCATAGGAAGACATTCATCTTAAGATTGGAAAGAACAGATGGACTCTGCAGAACATTGGGTGTGCTGGGGTAGGGACCCTGTCAAGAAGAGATCTGTGGAGCCTGACTGGCAAGAAGGCTTTGCAGTGGACTGGGTTTGTGGTAATGGTAGCCTGGACTCTGGAGATGGTAGTGTGGCTGGAGACAGTGGCAGGTGACAGAGGTGGCTAGGATATTGAAATGGAGATTCAATGATTGTTGCATATGGGTGCTGAGAAAGGAGGGGAAGCGACAGGATGGTCCCAGTTCTGAGCCGGGAAACCTGGGAAGATAGGTAGGATGCAGCTGTCGTGAGAATATGGGATGCTTGGTCTGGGCGTGAGGTTGAGGACAGAACTCTTACAAGAGGTCCAATTGAGAGTGATCAGCCTTCTTCCCAACCTGGTTCAAATCTCATAACTTAAATATATGCCTCTCTCCACCACAAAACTCAAGGTGCCCAAGATCCTATAGCCCTCAGCCTCACAAGCCTTCATTGAATGACTATGATGGCTTCAAAAGGTTCTTCCTTCTAGACAATTCTGAAAGTCTGGTCAATTTTCTTGGTCACTCGCACCGTGCCTGTAAGTAAAGCAAAAGCCTTGCCTTGGCCAATTCAGGGCCCCCTCTGTCTACATCAGAACCAATAAATAGCGGCCGTCACACTGTTATTGCACCTCCTAGACACTTTAGTACACAGCATAAGTACAGGGCTGTAAAGACTCCATTAAGAAAGTCTCCATGAGAGCAAAAGCCAGGTGAAGGGCTTGAAGCATGAGCTGGTGCACGAGCTCCTTTACTGCAGCATTAGAAAGACGTGCTGAGCCCCAGGGCATCGGCACTGCAAGATGCAAAATGTCTGAGAGCTCCATGTGAGCAGATTCCTTGGCTGTTTTGCTTGTTGCCCTATGTGAAACCTGTGTTTGCTGGGCCTGATATATAATAGGTGCTCAGTCAGCATTTGGTGAAAGGGGAAAGGCATGAATAATAATGTTTCCCTTGGAGGAGAAAGAGACATCCATTCATCCAGCATTCACTGAACATGTGTTGAACTTGAGTGAAGCCTCGGAGGTAGAGAGAAGACCAGCCCTGCGCTCAATAAGTTTTACAAAAGATCAGGTGCATTCTTAGCAGATGCAGGAACTGAGTCTAGGAAAGGAATATAGGGCGTGACTTACTCTGCCTAGGAGATCAGGGAGGACGTCAGAGAGGAGGTCCTCCCTGATGAGTACTTCCTGAGTACTCATGAGTAAGAGTTTCCAAAGCAGTAATTGCCAGGGATCAGAGAGACGACACCTCGGAGGTAGGGAGCTGAGACAGTCCCCCTTGTTGACAAGGAAGCTCCCAGTGGGCAGAGAGAGGTGATGGATCCTTCCAGCCCCAAGAAAGACTAGGTTTTCCCTATACCCCTACTCTTTCCTTCCTCTCATTGGTACTGAGTTATCATCCTACCTGAAGAATAGAGGTTATTGGTATGCGTGAAATGTTGAAAAAAATCACACAAAACATAGATACATGTGTTGAAAGAAAATAGCTCAGGGTCCCATACTCTAATATAGCTACAATATTTTAAAATTTATAGTAGACACAGTACAAAAAAGGAAAATCAACTGATGAGATGTTTTAGTAATATATTTTAACATTCTATATATCTAAGACATCGTTTCATTTTTTTAATCTTTATTATCCAAAATTAGATATATTGTATGAGTAAATATTGTGTTGGTATTCCCATTTCCCTCCTCCCTGACCCCAATCCACTGGGTATCCTCCTCAGTGGGCACACTGGATCAATCTATGTGGTAAGGGGTTTTGGATAGCACAGGAGGCAGCCAGTGCCCCCTTTATGTGTTGTGGCTGAGGGGAGCAATTTAAAACATCTTTTCAATATGTAATTGATATATTTATTGATGAAAATTAAAATTTTTTGTTTTTATTTCTAGTCTGTAAAGTGTGGTATGTTTTACATGTATAGACCAATTTAAATCACTGCACTCCACGTGAATAGTGTTATAGAATTGGGCAGTCTAAAACTGGGCCCTGAACCTCTTTATTATACAATTCAAGACTGTAGAAGCTGGGTGTGGTGGTGCACACCTTTAGTCCCAGCACTCTGGAGGCAGAGGTAAGAGAATTGTTGTGAGTTCAAGGCCACTCTGAGACTGCATAGTGAATTCTGGGTCAGCCTGGGCTAGAGTGAGACCCTACCTCAAAAAAAAAAAAAAAAAAGACTGAAGAAGTGTTCAGTATCCACTCATTTACCCACCTACCCATCCCCCAACCACCCACCCATTCAACTATCCGCTATTCCCCATCCACCCATCCCCCACCAATCTATCCACCTATTCATTTCCCATCCACATACACACTCATCCACCACTCCTTCACCCACCCAACCATCTACTATCCCCATCCACTTAGCCATCGATCGCCATTCCTCACCAATTTATCCATGCATCACCCATCTATCCACCTTTCCCTCATCACCCACCCACCCAACTTTCCACCATTTCCCATCCATCTACTCATCAACCAATAATTCACCCACCAGCCATCCACCTACCCCCCAATGTCCTATCCCTCACTCTCCCATCTAATTGGCCTCTATTGATGCTCACTGTGTGCTTGAGGCTTCTGATGGGAAATCAATAAGACATGGCCTGTGTCACCAGGAAGCCAGTGACCAAGACATCCTATGGTAGTGGGACCTGTAGGCTTACCAGGACTCTCAAAGTCGTGGGAATCATTGGTCACTACTGCCCTGGGTCTTGAACAACAAAAGACCTAGCAAGTATAATGCTTTGGCTCAAGACACCTTAGCTCTTTGGTCCCAGGCCAGGGTCCCTTCACCAAAGAGGTTCTCCACGGGCCATCTGCAGACATTTGTGTTTGACAACCTTGGATCAAATCTCTAGGATATCTAAGTGTTAACAGCCCCAAGACTGGGAAGCTACAATCCAGAGAGGCAATTTGTTTTGGCCAGGGGCACACCGTAGACCAGCTTCTAAATCCACAAACAGCACTAAGAGCACAGGGGACCCTCAGAACCCCTTCATGAATATTCATGAGGCTCCCTCTCTCACTGGAAGTTTGAAGTTGGGGTACAGGAATCTGTAAGGGCTGTTTTGGCTTGTGAAGAACAAAGCACTTGTAGGTTTACCACTCTGGGAAGATTGCCAAGCTCCAGTATTAATAATAATCCCTTTGTTTTTTAAATGCTTTATAATTGCATAAATAAGCGTACTTTCTCTTCTTCAATGGTAATGAGCCTTATTTGACTGATTGGTTGATTAATAACACTCTAATTCCTCCAGTGACAAAACACAAAGGCCATAAGATGGATGTGAGGCTCCCGGGGCTTGAGATGGTGTTCGCCACCCATTCTGGCCAGTTTCTGCAACTGCCTTTGTAGTCCCAGGCTGAGAAGTGGGGGCTGCAGTCAACAGCCGGGAAAGGATCCCTGTGTTTCCTGCTGGGATATTACCAACACCTTTTACTTCGCATTATGCCTAGTGCATTCTTTGAGGACCCAGGGGAGATCATTCTCTGCCTTCTGTAATGGCGGCAGTTGACCTGGGATCCTAGGGAATTGGAAAACCAATCATAAGTAATCATGTTGATTGTTTCTCATTGGCTACTGGGAAACCTAATCTGGTCTGCAACAGGTGTAAATGAGTTTGCCACATACATTTCATGTAGTGACAGCACCTGGCATTCCTTGAGCTTTGACATGAGCCTTTAAATCATCTTCCCTACAAGCAGCATGGTCCTGGGGGAAACTGTCACGCAGAAATCACTAGTACAAATGGACCAATCTTTTCAGGTGAACTGCAGATTTGAATCTTACATGCCTGGGCTGGGATTCATGACTTTCTTGCTTCTTTGTCCTTTGTGGACTTCAGACTTATCGAAGAAGCCAGCTGAGCCGAGCCACTGCCTCTTGAATTGGCTATGAACTCAGCTTCCTTTTTTTTTTTTTTTTTTTTTGAGCCCAGCAAAGCCTTTGCTCTTACCAAGAATGACATGGCCAGAGACAGCTTTGCATGGCCATGTGCTGCTTCCCTTGCCGCCAGCTACCTCCTTACAATGGGATCCTGACAGGGTCTGTGTTCTGGCCAAAGGCTTTCCATCTGTCTTCCTCTATCCATTATGAGCCCACTGAGATTGGGGAGACCAGGCAGTTGGGGAGAACTAGGGCTGAGCCCATTGGTGCAGTGCTTGCCTAGCATGCATGAGGCTCTGCGTTCAATCCCAAGTACCACATACACTGGGCCTAGTGGTATACACCTGTAATCCAGGCACTCAGGAGGTGAAGGCAGCAAGATCCAGAGTTCAAGGTCATCCTCTGCTACATAGTTCTAGGCCAGCCAGGTCTTGGAAGCAGGTAGCAAGTACTGATGTAATTCAACCCAATTCAATGAATAGTGAATATTTATTAAGCACAGTTTGCTTTAATCACCTATGTATCATCTCACTCCTCTAGATAGCCTCAATGTACTTATCCACAAATATTCACTTATAGCTGAGATACTTAAGACGTTGGTAAGTATCTCATCCAGAATCACACAGCCAATCTAGGATGACCAAGGGTTCCAACCTCAATCTTCTTCTTTAAGCTGCTTCTCCAAGTGGTCCCACCCCTTGCTGTGTTCCACATTCTTGTTTAAATTGTTTTCAGAGTTCCATCTTGAGGTCTCATTTCTAAAGCATCTCTTCTTGCTGAGGAAATGGGGGTGGGAAGGGGACTGGTGTTCAATGTGCTGGAAGAACTGGAGGGAATGAGCAGTTTACACTTATAAAATTTGTTTTGGTTCTAGCCAGGGGTCATAGTAATTTAATCATCAGGGCTGGTGTCCACTTACTTGGGGGCTCCCTGCTCTGAGACAGATGTTTTTGGTTGAATCTGGTAATTTTCAAAAGAAGGGCCAGATTGGGCTGTCAGATCTGTGGCTCTCCTCAGGAACACAGCTTGTGAAAGGACATGGAAAATGCCAGCAGGCTGTGAGTGACAGTGAGTTCCACCCACCCACCCAAAGCCTCTCCTGCTTTTTCCAGAAGCCCAAGGGGTGTGGCTTGTTTGGGCCCCATTTTATGTATGGGAAAAACTGACCCCCAGGACTTTGAAGAGTCTAGTACAGAGCTGGACCCACAGTATCCTGAGAGATGCCAGCCTGGCCCAGCTGACTCTAGACTCCTGCTCTGAGGTGGGGTTTTTTTCTTCCATTGTGCCTCTGCCTCGAGAAAAAAAAAATCCATGCTGAAGGCTATTTTTTCAAAGTATCAGACAGTCTGCCCAGGGCTGTGATCTCGTGTCCCTCCTAGGTTCCTTTGAGTCCCTGTGGACCCTGCCTGGGCCTCGCTTTCATCCATCCCGACTTATAGGATGCTGTGTATTGGCAGTGACACGTCTTTCTTTCGAAGAAATCTAAGGCCTGCTCCTGCATTTGTCTCTGGGGTCAGAGAAGAAATTGGAGAGGCTGTGGAGGAAGGAGGCACTGGCTTTGTTTTGTCAAGATCTGTGCTGTTTAAAGGGTTTCATCCTCAACCCTGTACATACTCCTACCAAAGAGAAGACAATCCTAAAAACCACATGCCTCTGTGATCTTCAGTCTGCATTGTCTTCCCCCCATCTCCCTGCCTCCCTTCCTCCTTCCCTCCCAGCTCAATCCCTAGACTCAGTGAAGGAAGAGATCTCCCTGGCAGTCACTGGTATAAGGCTCCAGGGAGTACTGAGGGTGGAGTGGAGACTCAGACCTAAGCCACACCTGTCAATTTTAGGATGTTTTCCTCCACCCCCAAACACGGTTCTACTTCCTCTGCTAGTTCAGGGGACCTTAGTGAGCATTCACGGAGGGAACAGGAACATTGGTACCTTAATGTGTTTTGCATAGTGCCTGGCCCTAAGCTCCCTGCATGGGCTATATCTCTGCAGCTTCCCCAGCTCAGGATACCAAAGGCTGTGGATTAGGGCAGCTCATCCTTGGCCCCATGTCCAGCAATGGGATGGACAGAGCGGCCAGAAGCTTCCCTCCCCCCACCTCGCAAAATAAAACACCCAGGTCCAGGCTACTTGGTTCACATCAAAAGTAACCCACCTGTTAGCTTCCTACAAGATCACCACACACAGGGACACTGTCCCTGTTTTTCATGGCAAGTTGTCATCTAATTATAGCCACTTTGCAGACCAGGTGGTGACATATTGGCTTGCCTGCCTTATTTTCTCTCCCCCCCCCCAGGGTCCAAGAAAGAAGAAAAGAAATATTTTCATACCCCTGTTGTCCCTTTGATCAAGGAGTTTTGGGAATAGGACGGGGCAGCTGAGGGAGGATTGGGGACAAAACATTTTGCACCAGGCCTGCCTGTATGTGGGTGGGATACGGGGAAGGGTGAAGGACCTTCGGGTGACAGTGAGGGTACCTTGGAGAGCTTTGTATGGAGAGGAGGAAGGCTACTGAATTAGATCCACTGGTGCTTTGCTGATGCCAGGGCTGAGTGATGGTCCATGAGGCATCAGCTACATCCTGAGCTTCCAGGGATCATGGGGTGGACCTGCAAACAGGTGAATCTGGAGTCCCTGGATTTCCTGTCTCTATGACTTCAAGTCATTTAGCTTTATAGTTTGTTCTCCTCTGAAATAGGGCTAATCATATCCATGTTACAGAGTGGTTGTGAAAACTAAAATAATGTATTCAGAGCACCATAGCACATTTTACAGAATTGAAGAATGCACTCATTAAAGGGCTGCTGCTGTTACATCCTGATGAGGCTGAGATGTAAGTGAGATACCCAGAGTAAAATTTAAGAAGGTGCTCATAATCAGGATCAGGCTCCTACATGGACTACATTCAAGAATGAGTGCCTCCTTAAGGTTTCCATACTTGGCCCCTTGCTCACTTTACCAAGGTCCCAAATCTGCTATTGTATGATGACTGAAAGTTAAGCTACAATCAGATCATTGGTGCTCTTAAGTGAAACTATATTTTCTTTATTACAACAGTACCTTACTTGAGAAAAAAGTCCAACTATGTGTAAGGCAAAGTATTTGTCCAGTCCGTAGGACATTTGTAGCCCTGCACATGAAGCCATAGTCCTTCAGCCACTCACTAATCTCGGTCGTAACTGTTTCCCACACTACAGAGCTATTTAAGTGGTAGATGTGAGAAGAGACCCTAAAGGAAAGGATCACAACTTGGGGATCTGGTCCATAAGCAGTTTATGCTGGCCATCTTGGGGGTGATCACTCTAAGTGTGACTACAGAGCACAGTTCTCTTTTCTTTACTTCTGTCTCACTCTTTTAATCCCTTCCACTTCCTAGTAAGATGGAGTCCACAGTAGATATTGAATGAGCATTTGGTGATAAGGTTCCCAGGTATAAGGGCAGATGAATGGATGCATACATGCATGGATGGATGAATGTATTTACAAGTACATGAACAAGAAGGCGGGCAGATAGCTGAGTGGGACAATGGATGGGTGGATTTATAAATAGACCTACAATTCAATCAAGAATTGGATGGGCAGATGGATGGATGGATGGAGAGTGAGTGGGTAGATTTATGGATAAATGGACAGGTGAGTAGATCAATAGCTGGATGGATAGTTGACTAGGTAGATGGATGGGTGGGTAGAAGGATGAATGCATGGATGGATGGATTTCACTAGAGTGTAAGTTCTGGAGGTGCCCGGATTTTCAGAGATTGTTTATTGATGTTTGTCCAATGTTTCGGACTTGGCACATAAAAGACACTAAACATTTGTTGTTGAATCGGGTAGATAAGTTGGAGAAAGCTAGAAATGGTTGGACAGAGAAATAGATGGATGGATACTAGTTTACTGTTGAACACAAGTTTATTTGATCTTTGGTGGTCTCGGTGAGTACATAACTTACCAGCCTCTTCATCAGGCCAAGCAGTATCCCCAGTTTTGTGTACCTGCTTCTACCCTATGCGTACCTCCAAGTCCTTTCAAAACTGCAAGTTCATCCCACTGACATGTGGCCTAGTACATTGTAGATGGTCTATGTGGGGACCAAATAAGTTTGATCATCATGATTTTCCATTTTCTAATGGACCAGTGGAATGAAGAAACCATCCCTCACCACATGGCTTTGGAGTGATGGAGCCCAGACTGAAACTAGGCTGTGGATTGCTTATCTTGGGTCTGTTTCTTTCCAAATGAGAATGAATGTGATTGTCCTGGCTGGGGAAGTGGGAAGCTTGAATGACCAAATAATAAGCATGTCATTCTCTGGAGCTGGACATCCAGTGGGGAATCTCTTCCTTAAAAAGAGACACACCCAGATGCAGAAATGGCTCAGCAGTTAAGGCACTTGCCTGCAAAGCCTAACAACCTGGTGTGGGTTCCCTAGTACCCATGAAAAGCCAGATGCACAAAGTGGTGCATGCACTGAAGTTCATTTGCAGTTGCTATAGGCCCTGGTGTGTCATGTCATTCTCTCTCTCTCTCTCTCTCTCTCTCTCTCTTTCTCCTTGCAAATAAATAAATTTTAAAGGGAGGAGAGAGAGAGAGAGAGAGAGAGAGAGAGAGAGAGAGAGAGAGCTCTGTATGAGCCTCCCTGATTGAAATAACAGCATCTGCTAAGCCCCTGGCTCCATCAGTGGACAAGGCCTATGTGACATGCTCAGAAGTCTGGCTGCCTATTGGTGTCTCATGGGTTCACTGTAAGTAGACATTCCCTGATGCAGGAGGATGAACAGATTTAGAGATGCTGTCAGGATTCTTCTCACATTTAGAAACTGGTATTTTACAGGTCACTTTTGCCTCCTGCAGACTTGATCCTTGTGAAATACCTCCCTGTCTCAGTGCTCACTGATGAACCATGAAGGGTTGTGTAGAGAGCTTCAAGGGACTGGCCGTTGTACTCATGAAAACTTGGGTTAGAATAGAGGCCCTGCTTTGGAAAAGGTAAAAGATGAATGCATGTTGAATATCAGTGATACCAGTTGCCCATACCAATATGGAGATGCACTAATTGATTTAATCTTTGGATACCGATCAGGAATATGAGGACAGTTGACATATTCAGGAAGCCAAGGATTAGAAAGGTTCCACCTCCTGACTAAGGTACAACCTATTACCTAAGCATGTGACAAGATCCCAGTCTTCTGACCTCCTCTCCTCCCCAATGTGAAGAAGATAACACTAAAGTTTCCAGTTTGAACCAGGAATCAAGTGGCCCTTCACCTCCCAGGTGTTCATGGGAAGAAGGTCTGAAATCTTCTACCTGAGTAGGCAGCATGCTCCTGTAATGCTGGTGGATTCTCAGATGACAGGCCTTTGAACATTTGCCAGTATCTCAACCCTTCTAATTAAAACCACATTATCCATGATGATTCTTAATGATAGCATTTGTGGAGTCGGGATGCTCTTTGTTCTCAAGTTCAGTGGGAAATATTCCCTTCTGAGCAGCACATACCACAGCCTTGATAATGGGTCAGGTGGAGATTCTGCATGACCTGCTCCAGTAGCTTGTGTATTTATTCTCTCCCACTCTAGAAACATCCAGTTGAGAAGACTCGATCTGCCTGGCAAATGGTTTTGTAGCCCATGTGTTGAATATACATGTGAATGATCACTCATTCATTACTTTTATTGCATTGGCTGAGAGCCTCTTCCTCTTCCCCTCTCCCTTCCAAGAGTGGGTATAAAGTAGCAAAGCTACTTTCCCTGTGTGGCCAGGGTTTTCATCAGGTGGCAGGAAGTATGCTGGTGTGCCCTGACCCTCTAAACTGAGGACCTTTGTGCTGAGATCAGGTAGTAGTTCTGACCTTGGCCCTGAACCTGGAGGAGACACTGAGCATCCTGCCTGATGGATCTGTGATTGTCTTTACTTCTGGATAGGTTTGAGATGTTTAAAAATACACTCCGAAAGAAATTCCATAACATCCATTTGGGACCTAGACCGACCATGGAACCCTTTCTACTCTGAGGAGGATCTTCCTACTGGCTCCATCACAATTGTTGGCATCTTGCAAATTCTGGCTGATGGCTTTGGTTTCCTGGCAACAGGATGAAGCTGTCAGATGTCAAGCTGCGGCCTTGGGCAGCCCTGGCTCAGGGTTCCAGCCCTGCCAAGTCCTAGTGTGCAACTTAGGCAAGTCATTTATACTCTTTGAGGCTCTTTACTCCCCTGGAAAATGAAGCCATTGAGCGAGACAACAGACGGTCTGTTTAGGAGGCTGATGGTACCTTGAAATGGATTTGCTGAACAGAATGCCATAAGAGGCAGAGTGTCAGGCACTGCAGCTACCTGATGCGTTGCTGTAGAAAGCGTTCTTGGGTAGAGGGAAAGAACCTCTGGGTTCTGAGCCCAGGAAGAGTTTAGGGCGCTCTCTCTCTCTCTCTCTCTCTCTCTCTCTCTCTCTCTCTCTCTCTCTCTCTCTCTCTCTCTCTTCTGTAGAAAGTGGTGGTCCTGGGATAGAGGAAAGGAACAAGTTAGGAGTCTCTCTTCCCCCCTTCCTCTCTTTCCTCTGAAGCTGGGGCTTCCCACTGGCTAAGCCTAACCAGATCTCAGAGGAAAGGCCTATCATTGCTGCCGGCTCAGATTAGATATAGATAGATATAGATATAGATATAGATATAGATATAGATAGATTATGTATAAATAGAGAGAGAGAGAGGAGATGGACACAGCCCATGCCATTCTGACTGCGGTCAGCCAGCTCTCAGCAAGCCCCTTCTTCTTACCTTATCAACCCCTCCACCTGGACAGGAAGTGGGAGCAAAGAGGAGATCAAAGAATGAGGAGCATTCTTTATAGTCTTCACAAGACTGTGTTAAAATGAAGTTGAAATGGGGAGAAAGAATAAAGGATTTTTAATTGTGATTATCTGTGGATTTCTTTTATCCACCTTATCTCTTTCCTCCAGTGGCTGGGGTCATTGGAACCACATCACCTCCCCTAACCATGGCTCTTCAATGTGCTGAATGCACATCAAAGGTGCTTTTGTAAGGGGCTGTACGCTGTCGTTTTTAATTAATTTTAGTTTCATATTTACATTTGATCTGATGGAGTCAAATGAACCTTTATTCCTCAGATACCCCTAACTGGTGAACTAGGTCAGCCTTTCCAGGAGTTCTTTGAACCTCTTCACATGTATAAATAACTTCTGTCTTCAGTCTGGGCTCTGCAGGAAACCTGGCTTCTCCTGCAGGGGTGCGTGGGAGACGGGAACCCACTGGCCACTTCCAGCTGCCTCTCCCTAGGCACCACCCACCAGCAGGGCCTCCTGAGCACCAGGCACTTGCTGGGTGCCGAGTGGGGAAGAAAACGAAGAGGCCACCTGTGCTCTGCAGCTTAGAGCACCAAGGGAAAATGGCATGAGACCTAAGAGGAAAAATTAGCAGGCGTAATGAACTGACCTTCTTGGCCTGTCTTCCTGTGGGGAATTGTGATGTACCTATCCCTTCACGGTGACTTCCAAAGCTGCCTGGTCACGAGTGTGTTCATGTGTGTGCGCATGTGTGTGTGCACATGTGTGTGTGCTTGTGCATGCGTGTGCTCATGTGCGTGTGCATGTGTGTGCGTGTGTGTGTGTGTGTATGTGTGTGTATGTGTGTGTGTGTTGGGGCTACTTCTCATGTTCTTTAATCCCAGTGGGTCCCTCTCACTGGGCCCTTCCCATCACTGCCTGGAAGGTTAGTCCCTGTCATCTGAAAGGTGCACACTGCCCCTCTAGGGCTGGAAGGACTTTGCCTCTGTCCTCTCTGTGGCTGTCAAGGCTGCATATCCTACCTACCCCAACACCTGCTATCTCTTGCCTCTTCCTAATCGCTTCTTTTACAGATCATTCCTCCCCACCAGGGGAACAGCCCTGGCTTGTTAAAGAAGTCTACTAGAGTACCTGCAGCAATCCTCCCCAGAGGGAGATGGCCACCTACACCCCCCCATGTGACTCTCTCCCAGCCTCTCCTTTTCCACAGTTGCCAATCTTGCATGGCATTAGAACACAGAATAATGGAGTTCTTTATATGATAGCAAATTATAACCTTTAGTAGTGTCTTCAAATCTGTGTAAGGGTATGAAAATATGAAAATAAAACATTTAGTCTTCCTGCCCAAATAGTGCCTGGTACTGGGTGAAGGGCTGGACGGAAATCCAGTGCAGAGAGCATACAAATTGGCTCAGCTCCCTGGTTGCCTGTCTCTGGAGGTGACCACTATTTCTCATTATTCTTCTGAGAAAAAGAGAAAAGCTTACACCTGTGTTTTCCTTACACAAGAGAGGTCACTTTGTCCTTTGCACCTAGTGTGGGCTCTTGACAATGTGCCCGGAGGCTGGCTCCCCAGAGCTCAGGCTCTCTGGTGACCTGCACCTTGCTCTTCTGATGGTTCTCCTCTGGGTCATGCGGTAGTGTCAGATTTCAGCTATTATAATCAACTCTTTAATGAACTCATGTGTCCACCCTGGCATATTTGAGGGCTGGAATATAACTAGAGAGTCAACTCCTAATAACTGGATGAATGGACCCAAACCATTTTGCACTTGATTGATATGGCTACATTGCCCTGTAACTAGTTTCCCCAGTGGACACTTCATCAGTAGTCGATGAAAGAGAGAGCTCCTGCCCTCTGGGCAGACATTGGGAATTACCATGGTGGATGCCCCCATCAGCAATCTATGAAAGTATTTCTTCCCTATGGGCAAACACTGGAAATTAGCATGCATTTGTATTTTTGCCAACCTGATAGGGAAAAAATAGCATTTCTTTGTTGTTTTGATCTGTATTTCTTTAATTATCAGTACAACCAAACATCTTTTCATATGTTTATTAGGTGCTTGTATTTGTTCTTCCTTGAATAGAACGTTCATATCCTTTGTTTTGTTTCTACTGGATTAGAAATAAGTTTTAAATTATTTTGTGACATCAAAAGCAGGATCCAAATCTCGAGCATTTTAATTTCATCATCAATTTAATTTCGGTTTAGTTGCCAACCCAAGGGGGAGGAAGGGGAGTCCAAACATCTTTATTCTCTGGAGCTGGCACAGAGAACCCTCAGTAACCTCCCAGAGTGGCCTGTCATCCCCACACCAAGTAGAACAAGGCAATGAACTATTTAGGAACTCATTGGTTCCTAGGGGAACCTCTGTCATCAGACCCTTCTCTGGCAGCTGCTGAGTGCCAGGCACTAAGGCACGGATCAGCTGGGGGACTCTGTGTCATCTATTTAGATGAGGGCTTCGTCAACTGCCCATTGAGAACCTCTAGGGGCACATCCCTGACACCATCTGCTGGACAGTGAAGATCACCAGGCTGCCAAGAAGTCTGACAGGCTGTAATTATTTTCCACTCCAGTGTGGTGTGTTTTACTAGCCCCTGGCAAGGAAGGGCTTGGTTTGCTGGGCAAGCTGTCTGAGCTGCAGACACCTCAGAGAGGGAAATGGGCCTCTCTGGGGACCTTGATGTGTTTGGCAAGGCCTCAGTGTGTCAGGCCCTGAGTGTGAGTTTGAGTGCCTGCAAGGTGATGTTTTGGGTCCTGTAAATGGGTTGTTAGCCATTCATCTATTCATTTGTACAACAAATGTGCTGAGATGCAACTTGGTGATGCATTAAAAGTTTGGGGCTTAGACATAGAAGGCTTGAAATTACTTAGAGGACATTGGGCAAGTTAGGTGCTTCTGGGGGACCTGTGAGTTTTGCTTACTTTAAAATGGTGTCAGCTTGGCTGGGGAGATGAGTCAGCAGTACTTGCAAAGCCTATGGGCCAAGGTTTGATTCCCTAGTATCCATGTGAATGCAGATACAGAAATATGGTGCATGCATCATGTGTTCATTTGTAGTGGTAAGAGACGCAGGCACACATGCAAACACACAAACACACACACTAGCACAGGTGCACATACATGTGCCAATATATTTTAAAATACTTAGAGTCAGAAAAGTCCATCTCAGAGCTACAAAGACTGTTGATAACACATGATTCAAACAACTTTTGCCACAGCCATGTTGCATTAATGATCCACTTGAAAATTCACGAGGTTAAAATAATCATTTCTCCCTGGGAATGTGTCTGGGAGTCAGCTGGGGCTCTGCTGGTCTAAACTGGGTTGACCAACTTGTTTCCAGTCTACAGGGTAGATTCGATCTACCCATGAACCTCTCACCCTGCTTGGACCAGGGTGGCAGCTGGGGCCTTACCACATCACTTCAAAGGTAAAGAGGGGAAGCTCCCCCTTAAAACCCATGTAGAACATCTCCTCACTTGTGTCTTTTAGCCAAAGAAAGTCACATGACCAAGCCCAATATAGGGTAGAGAAATACACTCCAACATTGTTGAGAGGTTCAGAAAAGTCCAAGCAAAAGCCTGGGATGAAATGTAAGGACTTTGGAACAATACCACCCTTCATTAAGTTCCAAGCCCCTTTCAGTTGAAGCAGCTTTCCTGACCAACACCAGAGAGTGTGCTGTTCTGCCAGGATGGCTGCTAAGCTGTGGTATATTCTTCCCATATACACTTTCTACTTATATTCTAATTCTTAACATTCAGCTTCCTGGAGATTGATGCCTTTAAGATAAGGAAAAGAAAATACTCAGAGGTTTGCAGTTTTTTCTCATATACATATATGAGGTATATATATATACCTCCACAGCCCAGGCTTAATGCAGAAGTCCCAAGGCTCAATTCCAACTCTCTTCCCCATGTGGACTGATTGTGTGACTTTTTCCCCATGCAGAAACTAACAGTAACTGCCCAGCCCCTACCTATTAAGCTCTCTGTCCCCTATATTTCTGGCACCCATAACATTAGTTCTTTCACTTGATACTCTGGTTAAATGTTCTGTATTTGTTTCTCCAATTCCATTTTATTTTGCCTAAGCAATATTTTTTGTTTTATTAGGAAGGAACTCCATAAACTCACTCACTCCATGGCCAGAACCAGTAGTCTTACACATAACTTTTCAAAAATCCACTAATATTCCCTGTATTGAAACATCTTACCAAGATATAGCCCAAAGAAATGTGTTTTCATTAAATAATTGACTGGCTGAATGTCTACTGGATTTAAAAAGCAATCGAGAATTCAAGTTTTGCCCAGAAACTTAGACTGGAGTTGCCTTCTTTCTATTGACTCTTGCAATAATTAGAATTTCAATTATTCATTTTCAATTAGAAGCATGGCGTAAGGATCACAAATGTCATTAAGATATTTAATTGTATCTAATGCTGGAGCGATAGAAGAGAACGCTTCCTAGGAAAACAAGCATCTTCAATTAGAAGAGAAACTTTTGCAAGCTGCTAATGGGAACGCAGGGCAGTGGGTGAGGACATATGGCTCTGTCTCCACTCAGGACAGATGTCGTCAGTCTAACTACTTCTGAGTATGAAACTGAAAGTCATCAGGTGTGAGTTCAAATTCCAGCTCTGTCGCCTCCTACCATTTTGTTATCCTTGGCAGGTAACTTCTTCCCAAATAAGACAATGGCCGCATAGCAAGAGAAGAGACTTCACTGGCAACTCTGCACTTGGATTGTCTCGTTTAGCTTCACAACCAACTTCCTAGGCATTTTCTTAGAGGAAAATTGGTGCGGGGCACAAATAGTGCATTGGAACTCACTGATGCAGCATGTTGATGTCATGCGCTAATAACGCCATAACTGCTACAGATTAACTCCTTACTCCCCTGGGTGATGGCTAGCAGAGCGTTCATCTTAGATACATCTCCTGGTTTCATCTTCTGAACCACCTTCAGGGAGTACTTCTGTTAGAAACATGGCGAAGGAGTTAAATAAGTCACCCAAGGCCACAGAGCTAGGGAGCGACAGATCTGCAATCCAAACCTCCATCTCTCTAGCTTTTGAGCACTGTATCTAGAGAAATTAAAGAAGTTCACATATAAATGAAATATGTTAACATGTGGATATTAATACATGGGTGATTTGGGGGCTTGTGGGTATAATTCCTAATTTTCAGGAGAATTTCATGTGGCTTAGTTGGCTAGGTAGATGGATTCAGAATAAGACAGCACTGTGCCTAGCATTTAGTTGAGGCATAAAAATATTTAATGGACCAAGCAATTCATTAATGATTTTATAACTAGCTGAGGGTATCACACTTTCATTTCTTTTAGAAAGCATACTAGAAGTGTGACACAAAATATACAGGTTACATTTTGAATTAACAGGTCTTGTGTTCAAACCCTAGCTAGTGAACTTTCTAGCTCAATGCATGTGAGCAGTGGATTAAATCTCTGTGCCTCAGTTTCCCAATCTGTAAAATGGCATATTCAGAGTAGCACCTATACATAATGAGTATTAGATAAAACTATTGCAATAGAATGAAGTATTTGCACACAACCAAACAAATAGAGCTTGTTATCAATAAGTTCCTGTACACCATTATGGGTGTCGATGAATAAAAATTGCTGATGATTAAGAAATTGGTGAAAGTCAGGTACAAACACCTAGATTCCACAGGTAGGATCCACAGGTTGAAATTCACAGGACCCTCTTCTACTTTCCCTGCTTTTCTTCCTGCTTTCCTGGAAATCTACTTACCAAATTGCGCTGTCATAGAAAGGACAGGGGATATAACACATCAGAAGAGGTGAGGTGGGGGAGGGGAACCTTGTCTTCTCACAGAAGAATAAAAACAGCCTATTATTCTAAGTCTCTGCTGAATATATATATATATATATATATATATATATATATATATATATATATATATATATATATCTGCAAAAAAAAAAGTTGACCATGTTTCATAGAAGATGCTGTAGTTTCCATGGCAATTAATGGTGTTAAGTGCACTTCATAACTCAGAGGTCTCTGGTGAAGAAGCAGAAGGAGAAAAGGTGTGTGCAGAATTTTAAAAATAGTATTTGAAGAGGTTTTCTTCTTTTTTTCCCCCTTTCACTGACTCAGTTGGGCAGGAGCTTTATTCTTGAATTCTTGGTAAGATGTGCAAAGTGACTTCAGTGACAGAATTACAGATATAGTTGAGACACTCAAAATAGGCTGTCCCCAAGATGAGGAGGCCACTTTTAAAGGCAAAATGCTGTCCTCCAGCCCTGGCTGAGAAGTGTGCTTATAGTAGTGCCCAAAACTACAATGACTCTCAGCAAGGAGAAGTTGGCAGGACTCCAGCCCTAGTCCAACCACAGGGGTCACTGAGTGGACATTTAGCCAGCTGTCATCTAGTTTTTAAATACCTACTTGCTCCAGGCACTTGGTTGAAGTGCCACACAGGTGTCTCACCTAGTCCAAAAGAGAGTTAGAAGGGCCTGTTGTTTGCAGGAGCCTGGGCCTCAGGTCAAACTTTGATGTAAGCCACCATAAGGCTCCAGAGGAGCCATGCCATCTTGGGTTGGTGCCTGTCTTCCCTGAGAGAGGAGGCTCATCCTTGTGCTGCTATAAAGGGTCAGAGGATAGGCCTTGGGGTGAAGAGGCCTCCCAAGCCCCCTAACAAAGACCAGTCAAAAGTATGGGTACTTACATGACCATTGACCTTCAAAAGTCCCCTCCCCCTGAAAAACAGGGAAGTAGGACCACAAAAGCTTTAAAAAATGTTCAGTGGCTCAAGGAATCTGGAAAACTTTTTTGTCTTCAGTCTTTTCATTAAAAAATAAAAATAGCAACAACAACATGGCTGAGGAATATGAGTGCTATGTGGAAAGAGGCTGCATTTGTATAATTGAAATTTTGTCACTTCAGAGCCACTCTACATTGAGAACATTCACGTAGCCCTCTGCCATTGAAGAAGAAATGATGAACGCTACATCATGGTGGGGTTATAAGGATTAGTGATAATGAACGTGAACACCCAATCTGGATGGGCAGCATCTTCAGGAAGCAGTGGTTATAGTGAACTGGATTCCTTCAGTGAGAAAGGAATATCTGAGCCCCCAGGCTGCTGCTCAAGGCCAACAATAAGCACACCCTCCTGGCAGGCTGACTCCCATCTGCCTGGTGCTTGAATGTCAAAGAAGCCTTGACTTTGTGCTTTGTGGCTGTTGCACATTTCATTGGGCAGTACAGTGTATATACAGAAGTATGTTTCGCCTCTATAGGCACTCTCCAACAAGCAGTGAACACCATGCCCACACACTGATGACTTTCCGAGTCCTCTTCCAAGAAACAAGACTAACCCAGTTCCTTATTTATCATAACCAGCACCCACATATGGCGAGGATCTTACCCTTCCTTTCTTTGTTGCTCTGACCTCTAGGTATGCATGCTTAAACAATATGCCCGGGTTTTCCTGACTCTTTAGGTCCCGTAAGTGAAATCACAAAATCCACATCTCTTTGTGTCTGGCCACCTTGGCTCAGTACCATGGTTTTAAGATTTGTGTATAGGTCCAATCTGCATGTGTGGTCATTCCATCACACAAGTCTGGAAGTCATCTTTTCTAGTACCATCTCCGGCATTTGACTGTTACAAGTAATAGCACGAAGGACATGCTTGTGCATTGGGGCAGAAACTCGAGGTAGACATCACATGTCTTCCTTGATCAACTCTTCAATTTTATTCTCTGAGCCAGGCACTCTCGCTGACCCTAGAGCTCACCAATTCGATTAAACTAGCTAGACAGCTCCAATGATTGCTGGATCCCACCTGCCCAGTGCTGGTCCTTGTCACAATGATCAGAACTTTGTGTGGGTTCTAGGAACCAGAATTCAGATCCTCATGCTTGCCCACTTTACACACTGGACCATCCTCCAACTCCTTTCTTCCTCTCGTTCCTGGTCAGGGTTACATTCTATGTGCTTTCCATGTAGCCTTGGGTTTACCCTTTCTAACAGTGTCATGATATCATTCCTGATACTCAGGTAAAGAAACTGAGGCAGAGAGAAGTGAAGTGCCTGGACCCTGGTCCATTGAGCAGAAAATGAAGGAGCCGAGGTTCCAGGGAGCTTAGCCAGGACTCTGCCTAAAGGACACATGTCTACCCATCTGCCTCCTACTTAGGGTTTTGTGTCTGCAGTTGGAGATCTGACAGTGTGGGAGGATAGACATGGGGGCTGAGAAACTTGGTTGACTCAGTTCATCTCCCAGCATCCACTTGGCCCCTGCTCCTCTCATAGACTCCAGCATGCATGTGTACCTGTGTTCATCCAGCAATGGCTGACTTAGAAGGAGATGGTTTTCTGTGTTCAGAGACAAGTGATGTGCTCAAGGAAGAAGTTTTGGATGCTTCCACCTAGTGAAATCCAGGAAGGCCTTCAGTACAAATTGTTCTCCAAGGCCTTGCTTTCCCTGGCTGCCTTCTGTTGGGAGAGGATGGATCTCTGTAAAAGCTTGCTATTCCACAGGCAGCCCCAACTGCTCTGAGCTCTGCCTCCCTTCCCTGTGCAGAGCTCTGGGGTTCAAGAAAGGCTCTAGGCACAGATTTCAGCTCTAGCCTAGAGTTTCCTTCCCTCCTCTTCCTTCCCCCACCTCCCTCCAGTCTGCTGTGGACACAAGCTTGTGAAAGAGATGACTGTTTGTTTTATAACAGGAGCTTAACATGATTCATTTCAGATTCCCTATGGACTTTTGTAAAGTTTGGACTGAGTCATAATATATTTTTTATTAAACTCCAAGACCCAACAAGCAGGAAGCTCTGTTCAACAACATAACGGATGTACTGCAGAGCAGCGTTTTTACGGGCGATCCCTCAATCGCCTCCACAATCCTCAGGCCTCTCCTATTGCCGCCTGCTTCTGCAGGGAGATTAAAAAGGCTTTGGAAATTTGTCATACCACACAGGAAGTCTTGTTCCTCCTAATGCCATTGACAAAAGCTTAGGATCTCAGGACCAGGACAAACCACCTCTGGATCCTCCCAAGAACAGTGACCTAACATGTTCTGTAAAACACTGAAAGGGATGATGACAGCATTCCCATGGAGATGGCTCTCTGTTGAGCTTTGGTGTGAGCATCTCAGAAGGTGGTCCCCTACACAGCCTGGATTTCTGTGGCTCCATCCCAGACCTACTAAGTCACATACCTCAGAGGCACGACCCATTTATCTAAGGGTCTGCTGAAGATTGATAACCTCTCTCTGCTGAAACTGGGGTCCCTGGTCCAGCAACTCCAGAATCCTCTGCGAGTGCAAGCTCTAAATCAGGCTGAATTTTGTTTGTTTGTTTGTTCATTTATTTATTTGTTTATTTCCAAGGAGAGAGAGAGAGAATGGGCATGCCAGGGCCTCCAGCCACTGCAAATAAACTCCAGACACTTTGTGCATCTGGCTTTATGTGGGTACTGGGGAATCAAACTCAGGTCCTTGGGATTTTCAGGCAAGCACCTTAACCACTGAGTAAGCTCTCCACCCCCCGGACTGAATTTTAGCAAGGCCTCTCATTGGCACTCATTCACATTAAAGTTAGAGGACTATTCCTACAGACGCCACTGGACACAGGCCCCATTGGGTCAGAGATCGTGGCAGGGCAGGTGACTACCTGGGCCTCAGTGTCTTGATGGTCCATGGAAGGTTCTGCCTTTCTTGTTTTGCCAAGGTTTATGAGAATTTCCACAGTGGTGGCTGGAAGGAGGTGCTGGCCCTCCCTGGAGACAGGGTCCTATTCTTGTGGCTCACAAGTGATGAAAAGCCCCCTGCAGGGTCTCCTTGGAGCTCTCTGATTTTCCTTGTGGAAGGGCTCATGGGATGGTTTCTCTTTGAAGTAATTTTTTTTTTAATTTTAAGTTTCACCACATTGTCCTCTGCTTGGGGGACCTCAGAATACAAATCAGAGTTTCTCCAATGCTATCCAAACAGGACTTCCAAATCTACTGTGTGTGTTGGGGGGTGCTTTTGAGCACAGCCCTGAGACATGTGCTCGGAAGCCTCCTCCTGTGTGTAAGGTACTTCTGGAAAGGAGAAAGCAGAACACCTGGAGTCTAATACACAAAAATACTGGAAATGACTTCAGAAGCGCAAATGCCTCCTGCCCCTTCCCTTCTCCTGTGTCATCACACCCCAGATGTAAGGCAGTGAAGGCAGGATCTTTAAAAGGAGAGCTCTAGGCACTGAGGAGACCAGGGAACGAGGAGCAGCTGTCCCTCCCTGGAGCCACTAAAGGGAAATTAGAGAAATAAAACTGTCCCATTCCCTGGGGGGCCTAGGTGATTCCTCTCCTCACCCCCACCCTCCCACCCCCGAGAATGATTTGAAAATTCACTAGTGGGGCCTGGAATGGGCCTGTCCACACATACCCAAGGGCCCTCAAATAGTGCAGAAAGGACCATTACTGGGCTTTCAATGATACAATGGGATCCAAGAGTCTCCCCCAAAATCTGTATCCTTTGACCCACTAATTCTATTTCTGGGAATCTGTCCTAAAAAAATAACCAGAAACTCAGGCAAAAAAAATGTATACATACAGGCATTCCCTGCAGTTTTGTCTATAGAAGTGAAAAATTGAAAACCATTAAATGGTCCACTTTGGGGAAGTGAGTGGGTAAATTATGGTTCATTCATAAGAGGGAATATTTTGTAGCTGTTAAAAATGATGTTTACAGCACTTTTAATGACACGAGGAAACACTTATGGTAGACCATTAAGTACCAAAGACGGCATGCAAAAGCACACAGTATGACGTCAGCCACGTCAAACAATTACAGAAAAGTTACAGGAAAGAAAAGCACATAAGAAAAAAACCTGTTAAGACTGGTTGATTCTGGGTAGTAGGGCTATGGCTGTTTTTTCTCATTTTCCTTCCACCTTTCTGGTTTCTTATTTTATTTTTTCTATATTTGAAAACTATTGCTCATCTGCATCATATGTTTATTTAAGCCTTGCCTGTGATTCAACAAAAAAAAGTCATTATTGGTCAGTGGAGAGGCATGGATGGAACAGCTGTTTTTCTCTCCTGAACATTTATTGCTTTTGAACCAGAGAAAAATATTATATAAACATTATTTACCAAATTAAAATCAAATCAAAATAAATAAATAAAGCATTTAAGCTCCTGTTGAGGAATGCCTCTGCTCTAGAAAGAAATGATTGCCTGTTTCCAGCTTATCATTTTTGGGAGATCTTCAAAAACCAACCACTGTGAAATTGACTTCTGACTGATCTTAATTGAGATGGGCCCCAAATGCAAGGACCAGAAATGACATGTGGGATGGCTGTCCCTACGCTGGTCTGTTAATGGGCTCTGTGCCCTCCCAGGTGTCAAAGAAGCTGGCCAGGGTGCCTCCCAAGTACAGGTCCCACTTCTGTCTTTCAAGAATAACCCTTGGGTTCTGCCACACATGAACTATGTGCCAGGCTGAGTGGGGGTTGACTTTTTATTCACCTTGACCTGCATAGGGTTGAGCATTGCCTGCTCCTCCCTCTCTGCCTCCAGACTCCCAAGCACACCCATCATGGGTGCTCCCTTCCCTCTGAATCTATGTATCTCACACTTAGTAATGATCTACAAGAAGCCAGCACCGTGAGGATAAATCCCACAATGATCTCCTGAAGTCAGTATTATCAAGCCTCTGCTTAGCATATAGCAAATGACATTCAATATTCCTCCTCCTGCCTAGTTGCATAGCTCACATGATTTCAGGGATGGTCTAGTCTCTCCAGCTGGATTTCTTCCAATTTAGGAGTGACCAGTTCCATAAGTGTCCTTTAAAGTAGGCTATAGGAAGCCTAAATCCCAAGCTCCCAAGGGAGATGTTGTCACATCTCCCTGGCCTACTTTGCTGTGTCATTTTGGAATCTGGTCCTCTTCCCCTTTGAGGCCCCTAAAGACCTCTCTTCCAGCAGTCTGCTGTCAAATGCCCTGGTGTCTTTCACAAAGAACAGTGTAATTCTTCCTTGCCTAAACCCTAGTGGCCTCCCTACTCTTTCATGTCCAAACAGGATCATTCAACCCCAACACCACCCCCTCCCCATACACACACCAGGATGAAAGAGTTGTTTTTTTGTTTTGTTTTGTTTTTTTCTCAAAGATACCTACTGATTTCCTTTCTAAGCAGTCAGCATCACCACGGCCAGCGTTCTAACATCACTTTACGTGTGCATGCTTCTTTCACCCCACTGCAAAAAAATAAAGTGCAGGAAAACATCAATATCAGAGTGAGAAGAACTAATAAATGAGAGGAAAGAAAGCAACTGATGTGATTTTCAAAGTAAGCCCAAGCAATGAGCTGTTTATTCTTAGCATATCTGAAAAAGATCTCCCCGAGACAGATGGTTTTCTGAGACAATGTAAATTACTCAAGTTGACTCAACAAAAACTAGGAAGACTTAAAAAAAGAAGAAAAATCTTAGAGATATGCAAAGGGGCATGCTGAAAGGGCTTTCGTGGAATTATTTTTTAAAGGCCCAGGTTAAGGTGGCTTAATGCTCAAACTTTCGAAGTGTCAAGGATAAGTTTTGCAATCAGATGGCCTGAGTTTAAATGCTGATGTGCCCTTTCCAAGGCCTGTCACCTGGGATGTATTACTTCATTTCTCTGAATCTCATTTGTATAGGAATTAGTCCCAGAAAGTAGCCATGGTAAGAGAGAGTGGTACAGGTGGGCTTTCTAGAAGCATGGGCTTGGGATAGACTTGGTTATCAGCCATGCCTACCAATAACTCTTCACCTCTGTGGTCAATTTCCTTCTGCTTAGGGAATGGACTCATAAGTTATTTGAAAAGTATGGATGGAATCCATGTCAGGGAATCAATTCTTAGATGTCTGTGTATCCACTCCTCCCAGCAAACCTATGATATAGGACTATTATCACTCACCTCTGAAAGATGAGGAAATCAGGGCTGGGAAAATGGCTTAATAAGTAAAGTGCTTGCTCTGCACACAAAGAAGTCATGGTTTATATTCCCAGCACCCAGATAAGTGTAAGGTGAGTATGGTGGCATGTCAATAATCCCAGCACTTAGAAGGCAGAGAGGTAGGGATTCCCAGGGGCAAGATAGCTAGCTAGCTAGACATGCCAAATTGGTGGGCTTTGGGTTCAAGTGAGAAGCCCTATTTCTAAAATAATAATGTGGAAAACAATCACGGAAGACATCCAAGTCGACCTCTGGTCTCAACATGCACACACATATACCTACATACACAGATACATGTGAACAAGCATGTACTCATTCATACCACAGGCACATATACATGCAAAAGAAAAAAAAAGATGAAGAAACCAAGCAAAGCCAGTATGTGTGTCTATCCCAAGGTCCCCTCCAGGTCATCTATAACCAAGCAAAGACAGTACATGTGTGCCTCACCCCAAGGTCCTCTCCAGGTCACCTACTGAACAGCAAAACCAAGAACAGAACGAGCAGTCTGCCCCAGAACACTTGGCGGCCATTGCATTCTGTGCCCACTAGTGTCTTGGATCTGCAAACCCTCTGACAACTGACTTCTGATATTGTCCTATGCTCCCCTTGTACAATCACCGAAACAGTCAGATATTCTTGCAAAAGAAGAAACTGGAGAGTTTTGAAGTGATTTGTGTAAAGTCATTGGTACCTTAGCTCTGTGCTTAGTCCTTCCTCTCTTTATACTTGAGGAATCTGAGTCTCAATTTCCTCATTCTCAGGGTGGGGATGAGGATGCCCAGCCCACAGGAGATGCAAGACAAGAACATGCAAAGCATTAGCAGGGTTCCCAGGAGCAGGAAGTGCTGAGTAGATGTCAGTGACAAGTGTAGTTATTGTGATCATCACTATCAGATGACTGTGCACAATGGTCCCTCCTGAGCACAGAGACACATGCCTGCTGGTGCTCTCTGATGCATGTTGCCTATCCATTCACCCTTACACCAGACCTAATCCATGCCAGGTGTACTGGGCCGTGCAACTTCACCTAGGTCTCTGCCATCTCCCAGGTGACCCCCCACTCTCTGATCAACCTCCCGAACCTCAGTTTTCTATGTGCAAAGCGAGGGTGACAACACCCCGTCCAGGGATGCTTGGAGCATCGAATGAGCCTGTGTGTTTTGAAAGCATCTGACTCAGAATGCGTAGCAGCAAGTACGACTTCCTTTCCTTCTTGGGTCGTATTTTTCATGGAATGGAGCCATGTATTTTGATGGAAAGCAGACATTTCAGGCATTCTGCAGTATTTTTTTTTCAAGGTGGGCTTGCTGTGGAAGTGTTAACTGAGCACCTCCTATGAGAACAGGGCTGTGGGGATGCAGAGGAAATGCAGAATGGAACGTGGCCCTGGGGATCAGTGGAGTCAGGTCTGATGCGTACAGAGCTGCTCTGTGGGAGAAACAGAGAGCTCCTCTCAGCTCAACTGAGAGCAGCTAACTTTAGTACTGTGTTAGCTACAACTCTGCAGAGGACAGAGCCAAGAGGATAGAGAAAGGCATAGAAATATAATGAGATTAATCATCCAATTATAGAGGCTGAGAAGTCTCACAACCTACATTCTGCCAGGAGTCCTAGGGAGGCCAGGGAGATCAATTCTTGTCTAAACTCTAAGGCCTGGGAACCAAGAGCAAGTCCAAGGGCCATAGATGGGTCTCCTTACAGAGAGCAAGTTCACCCTTCTTTGGCCCTTTTGTTCTGTTCAGGCCCTCAAGGTAGTGAGAGATGCCCACTTACACCGATGAGGACAATCTGGACACTCTATTGAGTCAGTGCTGACTCCTTCAGCTATGCCCTCACAGATATACCCAGACTTCTTTTATCAGCTAACTGGTCATCCTGTAGTCCAGTGAAATCAAATTAACCATCTAGGTCCTGTCCCAGGTCCTGGACAACTTTCTAGGAAGTGTGAGCAGGTTAAACAACACAATCCAGGCAGCATTCTTAAGCTTTTAGTTGCATATTAATCTGCAGAGACTAATATCATAACATAATTAGTATCTCTGTGCTCCCAGCTTAATTGCCAATGCTGCATATGAAGGGCAGTTAATGAGAAATGCAAGGTTTGATGGTTCAGAACTGCTGAGATTTAGCGGTTTAGTGGGTTAGCAAGGAAGGGCTGGATTTATTTCCTTTCGCTGTTCTCTTTGCACATCTGGACAGGAAGGGTCTGAAAGGACTTGCTAACAGTATGTATGGTGAGCGAACTTTGATTATCTGGAAGTCCCTTAGCTATTTAGAACACAGCAGAGAGTCAGCCAAGCAGGAAACAAAAAAACAAGTCTCTGAGCCGACAAAACACATTTCAATTTGTCTGTGCACTGCAGTCTTTTTCACATTTCTGATAAGAAATCCCCTCAAACCCACACTCACATGCTATTTGTTGATGCTTACTTTATACACAGTGTTAATAAGCCAGGCGATCTGATTCCCTGAGCATTAACAGAACAACAGCCTTGAATCCCATCCACAGGACCCACATCTAGTCAGAGGAGATCTCGGAGGCATGGGGTACACTTTGGGCACAGGGACGATAAAGATGGAAGAACGTCACTCTTAGGATACTTACAATATGGGCAGACATGCTGTCTCCATCAAGTTTCAATCTAGTTTGAGCTAGTTTGAACAGAAAAGGATTTATAGCAGAATATTAGGTGACTTGCACATTTCCAAGGGATGCCAGGACACAAGCTTGGCAGCAACAGAGCACAGAAGCATGAGCCTGGCCCAGAATCCCCTTGTCCTCATTCCTTGGGCCCAGAGCCCAGGAGGCCGCATCACTCTGTCCAGGTAAGTGGGCATCGCACCACTGCCAGGGTGCTAGTGGCAAATGCTCCTTCCACTGAGCACAGTCCTTCCTGGCTGTGCCACGAGTTCACTGAGAGCCAGGAGTGTGTGGTTTCCCAGCATCCAGCTTATATGGAGCAGAAGGGGGTGGGATGGGAAGAAAGTAGGTGTGAAGAGTGTTTGATGTCTGTTACCAGTGTGGACAGACAAGGGGCCACGACGTGTTGTAAAGTTGTATTCCAAGGCTTAGTCCTTGTTGGACAGAAATACAGCAAAGGGAACAGGAAGTGACACCTGTATGCTGCATGAGAGAGAGAGTAAACACAGCAACCTCAAAGGCACGAAGTACAGGGCTCTTCATCCAGGGACACTAGGGCTACTGAAGGTGGTCCTCACAAAGAGCAGTTGCAAAAGGGAACAGCTGGCCACAGTCCTCAGCCATCTGCCAAAGGACACTCTCAGAAAACTGGTCCTGACTTGGGGTGGCAGTGAGAGCTGCTCCCTTTGTGTCCAATGTCTGTAGAGAGGGAAGAGTCTGGACTTGATCCACAGTGATCCGAGAAAGCGAGGGAACAGGTGAACGAGTTAGCTTACAAACAGGCTGCATCCTAATTCTCTGCTGTTGGTGGTGGCTTTGCTTTTTGTTTTATTTTGTTTTGTTTGGGATAGGGCTGTACTATGTAGCCTAGACCGGCCTTGAACTCCAGACCCTCTTGACTCTGCATCCCAAGTACTGGGATTACAGGTGTCTGCCATCACATCCGTTTCATACAGCTAATTCTTTTCCTAAGACTTCAAACAGATTTCTGCAAGGCAAATGAAAGTTGAGGGAGGGGACCAGTAAGAGAAAAAGGTCATTTCCACCAAGCCACAGGTCTGTGATCAATTTGTGTGCATGGGAACTGGATATGTAGTAGTGTATTTACATATTTATTTCTATACATATTTCTACATTTTTAGCTATGTAGAGGCTGGTGTCCCCTGGCTATGGGTCAGTGAGTCCATCATCACTACCATTAGTGTCACTAAGGCTACCTCTGTCACGAGGGTTACTGCTAAGGACCCAGCCTCCTCATCCAGCCGTGAGGAGGGCAGTGGGAATTCTGACTCTCCAGGTCTCCACACTTGAGCACTTTGTACTCGGCAACAGGGCCACTCTGCCTTTGGGAATTTAAACAGAATGCTTGTCGAGGAGTCTGGCAGGGTGTTTTTCTCTTTTTACTTTTTTAACAAGGCTCAAGGCATCCCTGAGCCCACTGTCAGGTACTGGTTCTGGCAATCTTGGTGTGTGTGTGTGTGTGCCTTCCACAACCCACATGAGCAAGTCAGAGGACACCTTTCCATGATCACTCCTCCCCGTTCACCTCATTTGAGGCAGGGTCTGCAGCTCATTATTATTCACTGCTTCAGCTGCCTGACTTCTGGTCTATGAGCTTCAGGGAACGTCTCCTGCCTCTGCCTCCATTCATTCTTGCAGTTTACGTGCTGCTGGGAATAGAGAAGCCTGCCACAGCTTTTGGTTTTTGCCTGGGATCTGGAGTTCCAGACAGGTACTCGGGCTGATAGGGCAAATGCTTTATCCATTGAACCGTCTCCCTAGCCCATGCCTCTTCCACCCGTTCTCATTGTAAGCCAGATTCTTTTACTGATACCAGAGCTTGCTGGTATTTTGTGCGCCTGGGTGATGACCTGGCCTCTGCTACACTTGGTGGGACAGGAGTTACAGGTGTGCCCATAGCCAGCTGCTTACATGGATCTGGAGGTTCCAGTCTGAGTGGTTTCAGGCCCCCTCAGGCCTTCATGCTCCCACAGGAAGCATACTTAATGAAAGAGCCATCTTTCCAGCTCTGTTTCTAGAAATCTTAATGCTGTGTTGTCTTCTCTCCCCCCCCCCCCCCC